>JAVJIF010013201.1:0-144643 GCA_038442645.1 Agave tequilana
CGCTTTCAAGAGAACATCTTTTACTTGTTCTAACATTGATTCCGCCTTTGCAGTGTGGAATTTGTTGACAACCACCACCACCTCCAAACTTCAATTGCCAATCCAACCGGAGGAATCTAGTGGAGATGAATCCGAGCCACAATAATGCTATATGGTCCAAGGGAATGACTCCCTTGAGGTACATTCGGAATCTCAACTAGATAATTTTGATGCTAGTTCTTCATGTGATGAATATGTGGATGCTAATGCTTTGAATGAAGAACTATCTATTGTGTGTGAAAAATTAATTGAAAAATATAAGATTTTGAAAAAGAAAAGTCTAGGTTCTAATAAAGAAAATAAAAAATTTGCTTTGAGACTTGACATTGTTGTGCAAGAGAAAGATGAGATTTTGAATGAAAGGGATTCATTAAAATCTCAACTTGAACTTGCATTAAAAGAAAATAATTTTTTGAAAAATAAAAATGATTGTGATAATGTTTTGAAAAATAATGAGATTTTATCGTCTAAAGTAGATTCTACTTTAAGAGATAACAATATTTTGAAAAATGAAATTGAATTATTTCAAAAGAACTAGAAATTTGTTTAAATAAAAATAAATCTTTGAAAAATGAAATAGATTCTCATGTTTGTAATGCTAGGGTAGTTCCACCTAGATCACCCCTTGCATGCTCCACTTCTTCTTTGATTGAAAATGATATAAATTTAATTAAGAAGAAAATGGATTGTTTGGGCTCCACTATGAGCCAATGTGCAATGAACCATACACGCTTGGAATCCTTGTTCAAAAGAAACAAGTTCCATACATTATGCATGCACACCCCCCACGGCATACACATGCCTCCTCACGGATACCATCACACTATTGTATGCTCATGTGTACACTTGTACACATTGTGGACGTAAGGGCCACCTTACTAAATTTTGTTATGATAGATTACATGTTTCAAATTCAGCAAAGAATTTTATTTTGGTTAGAGAAGGGACTAACCCCCATGGACCCAAAAGATTATGGGTACCAAAGACCACCCCTATTGTTTATGATGTAGGTGTGGGCTCTCACATGACGTGAGAGTAGCCGTACTTGGAGTGGATGCGTTCCGTGCTTAAAGAGAACCAATTGGATGCATCACTTTCAGGGATGTTTGGTGGAGAGGACCACCATGTTTTGGAGACAAGGAAAGTTGCCCTCTAGGTTTTGGTAACGATTCCTAACTCCTAGTTATTGTTTACATGCTTTCATATCATGTTTATAATATGTTTTATTGTTTATAGATTATTATGGAAATGCCATGTTTATTAGATCTTGACATGCATGTATAGCCCTTTGAGACACCCATGTTTAATATGGACTATTATTTTGTGTTCTCACCATTTGTTTAGCTATCATGTTTATCATAGGTTTAATAACATGTGGATTTCTATAATAATCATGTTTATGTTTTTCATGATGATTTTTATCTTGTATTGATACTTCATGTTTGAATATATGTTAAATGTTAGTTTTCTATTAAAACTAGGTATATACTTGTGCATATAGTGGGTCACAAATAAATCTATATATGTTTGAGCTTGAATGCTTATTTGAACCCATTTGTAAGATTGTGCTAGTATAGTCTAGTTTTGATGATCCATGCATTTTAAACTTGTATTCCTATTTTTGGATTTGTTTTATGAGTTTTCATTGCATGTATATATTTATATTGCCAACTTTAAGATATACATGTATACCCCTTGAGTCATTTGCCTTTCATACAAATCTATATATATGGACTCAAATTGTTTTAGGGTATGTATGTATACTTCTTGTGTTGACAAATCATACATATACCTTGAAATGAAATTTGTTTTTTAATGAAAATTTCGTTATTCATGTTTCCATGTATCTATGTTTAAACTTCATGTATATGTCCATTTTATCCAAATTATTGTTATACATATACATCCTTTGAGCCACGTGCCTTCATGCATATATCTTTGTGGACTCTTTGTGTTTGGATAGTATGTATACTTTAGTTTGTATAAGACATACATATACCTTGAAGATTAAATTAGTTTTGATGATTTTCATGTTTCAAGGAATATTGAGCTAAATTGAATATTTTCATGATTATGATCTTCACATTATACTTGTGCACTCATCTTATTTATTGGTTTCTCATGACTTTGTTTTCATGAGCTTGATATGTGCTTTAATGATTTAGAGTGTTTAGTGCCATGTGGATTTCATGTTTTTCATGAAAAATAATTTTGTTTTATTTCTTACTTGAAGGATTTCGTACTAGTTAATAAGTTTTTCCATTTAATAGTTCGTATTCTTCATATGATAGTGATTTTCAAACAAACTATATTTTCAAATCTATTTTTGAAAACCTACCTTTCACGGGCGGATGAATGGGCGATCATGCTCATGTATGCTTTATAATGAAAACATTTTAAACTTGAACATGAATGGGAGGTAGTTATATGATGTATACACTTGATCATTATTGTTGTTTCAATTAGTATAATTGAATTCTTTCAATTGGTATCAAT
The DNA here is from genome assembly GCA_038442645.1 of Agave tequilana. Classification (NCBI taxonomy): domain Eukaryota; kingdom Viridiplantae; phylum Streptophyta; class Magnoliopsida; order Asparagales; family Asparagaceae; genus Agave; species Agave tequilana. Next base: position 2,536 of record JAVJIF010013201.1, read on the forward strand.
CTTGACATTTCTTGTATACTCATATATTTTTTATGTATGTATGCTTACATTTCAAATTGTATCAATTTCGATTGATATAAAACTTTTCATACATATATGTGTTTTAGTTGTGCTTACTATATTTCTATATCTTAGAGCACAAATTTTGTTTATGCTAAGGCTGAGTTTCAATTTTGTTTCAATTGATTTAGCTTTCAATTGGTATTTTAATTCGAGCCTACGCATCGTTTTAATTGGTATTTCATAAAGGGGAGAAAATCTCGTATTTTATCTTTCAATTGGTATTTAGTATTCCACTCCCTTGCTTTATGATAAAAAAATAATAATTTCAATTGGTGTTTTATGCATTAAAGAATAATAATTTCAATTGGTATTAAGATTTATGTTTAGAAATTCAAAATTTGTAATGTTTAATTTCAAATGATATCATATGTTTAAAATGAACAATTATTTCAATTAATATCAAGATGTTGTTTTCATTTTTTTTTTTTGATATCAAGAGGCATTTCATTGACATATTTTTAATTTGATATCATATTTAAAGTCATCCCTTATTGACTTTGTTTTTGTTTTTAGACAAATAGGGGGAGATTGACAAAAAGGGGGAGAAAGATTTTTACCCCTCATTGACATTTTATTTATTATTTTGGTTTTTACCCCTTTGTTGATGATTGACAAAAAGGGGGCGAAAGATTTTGAGTTTAATTGTTTTATATGCATACTTATGATTTTGCATATATTAAGTTTAATTGGTATCTAGAACATGTTTATTTGTTTTTGAATTTTCATTGATATCTAGAGCCTTTTGTTGTTTATGCATATCCATGCATGTTTTGTGTTTAATATTTATGTTTATTTGTTTATGCATGAGTTAAGGGGGAGCTTCTTCGAAGCTTAACTTTAATCCATGCATATATCCATGAGTTTTGTCATCATCAAAAAAGGGGAGATTGTTGGCCCGGAGGCCTTCCTCTCTAGTTTTGATGATGATTAACTCATGTAGTTATGTTTACTAATAATCTTATGTTTCTAGTCTCAGATCTTTTAACAAGATATTAGTTGGTGATTGCTTCAAAAAGAGGAGTTTGGAAGCCTTCACTTGGTGATTCCCGAGCCCGAGCGTCAAGATCATACATAGCTTACTCGTTGGATCACGGTGTTTGGACCGAGTCGACTTGAAGATGAAGATCGTCAAGAAGACTTAGGTATCATAGTTTAGATTGAGTTTTAGATTTATGTGTAAAGATAAGAATAGTTGATATGCTCAAGTGCACAATACACTCACGTTTCATGTTTTGGATTTGGTTTTCATGGATAATAGATCAAAACAAGTTTAAATAGTTTATATGTATAGTAGATGTTTTCTATTTATACATGCATGCTTAAACTTCTTAAACAAACTTATTTTGACTATCCTATTCATGTATTGAAAAAATTCATATTTGGTAAAAATACAAGTTTGGTTTTTGATAAAATTTGCAAGACACAAAAATGATTTTATATGTTGATATATGTCTTGAAATTTTTATCACAAGTTTGTATTTCAATATAAAATGTTAAAACAAGATTTATGGATTTTTAGAAGAGAAAAGAATTTTTATAAAATATTTTTACCAGGTTTCTGACCTAGACTGTTTCTGACAGGCCAGGTCGGTCGACCGCACCATAGGCGGTCGGCCGTTACAATCGACCGACGTGCACAGACTTGTGCACGTCTGGCAGACACAGGCCCGGTCGACCGAGCGGTCGATCGAACCAGAGAGCCTTGCTCTCTGTATCTGGCGCGGTCGACCGGGGCGGTCGACCGGATTTCCCCAACGGTCACATTTCTGACCGTTAGCGGTCGACCGGCCGGTCGACCGTCAGCCTGTCAGGCTGCCAGATCAGCCTAACGGCTAGTTTTCTTTTGGGGTATTTTTACCCCATTTCTTTGGGGATTTTGACAAGACTTTTGATAAGAAAAATTTCAGAGTTTTTCTAGTGTTTAAACAAGTTTTCAAAAAGAGTTTTTAGTGCCAAAAAGATTCATTTATTTGTTTTAAAGTGTTTTGTTCATTTCAAAGAAATTAGGGTTTTGGGAAATAGTTTTTGATCTAAACTTCTATATCTATTTTGGTGTTTTGCCAAGAGAATTTCTTCGTTCAAAACACTTGTTTTTCCACAATTGAGCTATATTTCTATCCTATTCTATTAGGATCTTTGTTTTGTAGAAAAGAGATTGTTTGAGGTTGTGGAAACTTCCAAGTTGTAAACCCTTTTGTTTGTGTATCCCTCTTTGGTAGAGGTTGATCGGAGTGGTATTGGTTTGTATCCCTCTTCGGTAGAGGTGATTGAGTTTGTTTGTTGGCTACGGGACTTATCCCTCTTCGGTAGAGGTGATTGTGATTGTGTTGGCTACGGGCCTTATCCCTCTTCGGTAGAGGTGGATTGTGGTTATATTACCTCGGTGGCATTGTAAGGTTGAGAGAGGAGTTCGATACTCCTATAGTGGATTGGAAATCCTTCTCGGTGAAGGGGGGGGGACGTAGAGTTAGGGGCTCGAACCTCGAAACATATCTTGTTGTTTGCGTTTGCTCCACTTGTCTCTAAACTTTCTCTTTTTATATTTGTGCAAAGCATCATTCATTCATTTATATCATATTTGCTTGTGTTGTCCTTACATTGATTCATATTGCCTATCACTTATATGCTTGGATTGTTGTGTGTGCCTCACTTGTACTAACCACAAGAGCTTCATATAGCACTCAACCCATATTTAGGGGAATCAAGAGGAGTTAGTTCAGAGCCCTTCACGGGGAATTCGGCTACACTTGTGTGTTGTACTAAGTGTGTTGCAATTTGTTTTTAAGTTTCCGCATTTAGCGCATTTAGTTTATAGATTAGCCATTTCACCTATTCACCTCCCCTCTAGGTGATTTCAGAAACTCCAGAAAAGGAACACAATAATAGTAGCCCTTTGATCATCTGGTCAATGTTAGCTCAGTTCAACTAGATTTATTAACTTTCTTTTCTTTAATTACCTAGTTCTTTTCTTTCTGCCACAAAAAAGTCTAGTTTTTTCATATTGAACCGTTGACTAGAAAGTCGAACTTCATTGCACAAGCTCTGTGAAGGCCAAAATCTATAGAATTTTGGAGCGGATAAAGTTCAAACGAGCGCACGACAAAAACTCATTCAGCAGCGAAGGGTGCATTATGTTTCAATTCTTCCTAGATTCTTTTTTTTTATTATTACTTCAGACCAAGTACACTGTCCGAGTCCCCAGCGAACAAACAAATAAGCTACTCACTAATGAACCCCACAAAGCACATCGCCCTCAGCGTTGCATTCAACCTCTGATAAAAACTCTCGCCTTTATTAGACTCCTTCAAGTATGTTTTTTTTCACCTTCTCGATTTCAGCCTGTGCACTCACGCCTCCATTTCAATTCTCGTTAAACTTCCTCTGCATTCAGAAACTCCACAAACTCATTCAAATTCTCATCCGAACTCCCACCCTCACTCACTGCCTTCTCAGCCAACTCCCTCCATTCTTCGCATTCCTCTTCACCTCTCCACTCTTCTCTCCATCCATCACCTCTCTAATGCACCTCTTGATCTCTCGGCCAACGATCACCCCCTTCTCATCGGCCCTCGCGCGAACCCCCACCCCAAAACATCCTCCACATACTTGGCATCGTCGGCTGGTCGGTCCACTGCGGCACACCACCATCGGCACCCCAAGCTTAGTGCCCCAGTGTCGAGTTCCACCCGCAGTGAGTCACGAAGCAGCCGACTGATTCATGGGCCAGCACGGCCAACTGCAGGCTCCACGACACTACTAGCCTTCATCACCTAGGTGTTTGATGAAATGCCGAGGGAGCTTCTGCCGCTCGGAGGCTCTCAGTGCCCAGAGGAAGTTCTTGTTACTCGCTATTAGGCCGCTCGCGAGCTCGGTCGTCTGTTCTTGCGTTAACGACGCGAAGCTACCGAAGGAGATGTAGACGACGGATGCTGGGGGTTTCGAGTCGAGCCATTGCTTGCATTTCTCGTTGTCGGCTGCCTGCACTAGGTTCATGCCGTAGGTGTAGTGCTCTTCTCGTTCTGAGTGTTTTTCGATGGCCGAACGGGGAACGGTCGGGCCGATGTCCGAGCACGCCAGTGACCTTTCAGGCAAGCGATCACCTGCATTTTTTTTTTTTGAAGCAGATACATTTTCAAATTTGTTACTTGTTAGTATATGATCTGGGACAACTTATTTCTCATTCCGCCTGTGAAGGGGAAGGAAAAAAAAAGAAACTTCTTTAGAGTAGAATTGAAGCCATGTGAAACATGCCACTAACATTATTGATTGAAAATCCCTTCTTTGTATGGAGAGAGTATAAAAGAGACCCACTCATTTTTTATATGAAAAGAACATCAATACTTGAACGAGTCAATGAGAGCTGTGGCTCGCTTACAAGGACATGGGGCACTTGTAGAAAAAGCAAAACAAGAATACCTTTGAATTATGTTTCTGTTAGAAATATCAGGTTAATATATATAAGTATATTTCATTTCAACGTAAAACTGGGTGAAAAGTTAAATTGTATCAACTGAATCAATTTAATAGTAAAATCTAAAACCTAAAAATTAAAGCTTTGATATTTACAATAGCTGGTTACTAGTGCCAATTACTACTTAAACAAATGCACGTGTTTATGCAGTACTATTATAACTACAATCCTTTTGATTGAATTCTATTTTAATAGTGACTCATGTTTGTGTCATGTCCAAACAAATTCTATCCATTCATGTACAAATCTTATCATATCTTAGAATCTAGCCATACATCTATATCCCACCGTCTAAGAAGGAGATTTTAAAACAAAAAATAATATTTATTAAACATAGAATTTAGATACTTTATCTCTCTTTCATGATTACATACTAAAAAGTTCTCCCAATCATTTTTCTCTCCTGCTCCCCATATGTTGAATGGAGTGAAATAAAAAAAATGTTACAATATCCAAAAGCTTAACCGTAATATCCTCATCTCAAAAAAAAAAATTTAAAATAATAAATAAAAGACCATCACTTATTGGGGATATCTATTTAAAAAAAAATTTTAAATAAAAAATAGGATTTATTAGAGAGAGAAAACATAACGTTTATACCATAGAAGAAAATAGGTTTTTTTCTTCCTAATTTAAGACTAGAATTTTCTAGAATTAGGGGGGGGGGGGGGGGGGGGGGGGGGGGGGGGGGGGGGGGGGGGGGGGGGGGGGGGGGGGGGGGGGGGGGTGTGTGGGGGGGGGGGGGGTGGGGGGGGGGGGGGGGGTGGGGGGGGGGTGGGGGGGGGGGGGGGGGGGGGGGGTGGGTCTTTAAAAAAAAATATAATAAACTCTTAAATAAATTTATTTTACACTTCATTCTAATTTCTATGTTAGTGGTGTCTGCGCATAGCGCACGTGTCCAAAATCTGACTTAATTTATGATGCATGTATGCTATTATTATGTCTAATTCCATAAATTTAATTAGAGGCATTTTTATTTAAACAAAAAGTATTAAAATGTATAACTAGATTAATTGAACTAAGGTAATTAACTAATAACCCCCTAATTAAACAAGAAACTGCAGGAAAAAATAAGATTAACAAAAAGAAAAAAACTAACCTCGCTTTCCAAACTCATCCAAAAGAGTTAAAAAAAGAACCCAATCATTTTTCTTCTGCCTGAATTGCTTCTAGCGCCAAACCCGCTAAGAGTCGGGTACGACCCGTCACCCAAACGCAAACGAAGGAAAATCCGATATCGCTAATGGGACCGAACCCCGACCGAACGCCGAACGAAAACACTGGATCCGACCCCCCGGAACCTCGGCCAGCCCCTGGTTCAGATAATAGTAAACGCACGCACTGACCGCACAAGACTGGGTCGAGGAACGCGACCGCCGCAAGCAGGGTCGAACCATCTGGACCACGTCAAGCGTCCCACGGCACGAACGTGTCGTACACAATGACGTAAAGGGTCGGGTGGAACGGGCCTCGTCCTTGATGAGATCCGCTAAGGTCCTGGACCCGACATATCGAAGCGGGCGAGGTAGGGCCTCGAGGCTGACGGCGGGGGTGAACCCGACGAGGTCGAAAAGCCGTCGGGACAGGGGCTTGGCTTGGAGCGGCCAGATTGGGGCTGAATAGAGCTGAGGATGAAGTGGGTGGTGACGAGGGTGGCCATTGGCCCTTGGAGATCAGGCGCTGGCCAAGTTGGAGCATGGGGTTGATGTGGCCTTGGTCGGGTAAGGGAGGAGGAGGACAGGGCTTTGATGAGTTTGAATTGGCCATGGCAGTGGAGTTTGGAGCTTGCCACCGTGCTAGCACACCAATTTTTCTTCTAGCTTGAAGTTTCTTGGCAGAGGAGGAAGAAGGAGCTGTTCCTTTTATACATGGAGGACTACACGGTAGTTTAAATACTTAACAATTTTATTCCTTTACTTTTTGGAGGATGCAAAGTATCTCCCATGCATATTAGGACTGTAAGGATGTCGTGCATATATTAATTCTTTTTTGGATTTTGATGATGAACGAGCATTGGGTGGGTCCATGCATGAGGCGGCGGTGGTAACTGAAAATTGTCTGTTTACTCTTTTTCTCCTACTTTTTTTTTTTTCCCCCCATCCTTGGTTTTTGGTTTCTTCTCTGGAAGTAAGGAACAGCCCCCAAGGCCAAGGGGTTTAAAGTAATAAACGTATTGAGTTAAGCTCTCCCTCCTCCCACCCTCCCCCTCCCCTCTTTCCCCCCCCCACCCCCCCACCCCCCCCCCCCCCCCCCCATATATATCTCTCTCTATCTATCTATATCTATATCTATATATATATATATATATATATATATATATATATATATATATAGGGGTTACTGTACCTCAGCCTGCGGCTGAGAGAACTCTCTCAGTCGGCGGGACGTGGCAACATCAGATCCACAAATCTGTCATAAATTTTGGCGGACAAAAACCTGAACAATCCCGCCTAATTTAATGTCAGTCACCTCAACATTGTATTTCCGAAAATACCCTCACTCACAACTTTTTACCTAATGTAAAAACATTTCCTTTTATTTTTACCATGGTCGCAGTATTTTTTGAAAAAGCGATGTATATGTATGCGACCTTGCTAATATTTTGGTCTTTTATTTTATACGAATGCGACGTTGGTCGCAGTATATGAAAGGTCCTTTTTTTTTATTACATACTGCGACATGGGTCGCAGTTGTCTCAATATGCGTTGTAGTGTCCTGCGACCATGGTCGCAGTGTATTTAACGTCATTTTTTTAATTCCCGGGTCGCAGTTGATTATATTTGTACTGTAGTCTTATGCGATCTTGGTCGCAGTGTCGACCCGGGTCGCAGTTGTTTATGTTTGCACTGTATACTTATGCGTTGCACTGTATACTTATGCGACCATGGTCGCAGTGTCGACCCTGGTCGCAGTTGTTTATGTTTGTACTGTATACTTATGCGACCTTGGTCGCATTATGCGTTGTAGTGTCCTGCGACCATGGTCGCAGTGTATTTAACGTTATTTTTTAATTCCCGGGTAGCAGTTGATTATGTTTGCACTGTAGTCTTATGCGATCTTGGTCGCAGTGTCGACCCGGGTCGCAGTTGTTTATGTTTGCACGGTATACTACTTATGCGTTTGCACTGTATACTTATGCGACCATGGTCGCAGTGTCGACCCTGGTCGCAGTTGTTTATGTTTGTACTGTATACTTATGCGACCTTGGTCGCATTATTGACCCTGGTCGCAGTTGTTTATGTTTGCACTGTAGATGATTGCGACCTTGGTCGCAGTATAGACCATGGTCGCAGATGTCTATGTTTGCACTGTAGACTTATGCGACCTTGGTCGCAATGTCGTTCATTGTTTACATTTGCACTGTAAATAATTTATAAACAATAACCTAAATCGTATAAAGAGCGGCAAAAAAGGGGAAAAAATAATAATAAATAATAACCTAAATCTGACAACGAGCGGTCCAAAAATTGCCTTGTGGGCAAATAATAATAAACAATAACGAAAGTTACCGAAATAGTAGCTTTTCATAAGGGGTTTTTGGTAATTTAACTTCTTCCTATAAGCGGGCCGCAAGTTAGTGGGGTGACAAATTGTGTCACGTCACCGCAGGCTGAGATAGTTCTCTCAGTCGCAGGCTGATATACATTTTATCTATATATATATATATATATATATATATATATATATATATATATATATATATATATATATATATATATATATATATATATATATATATATATATATATATATAGGGGTTAGTATACCTCAGCTGACGGCTGAGAGAGTTTCTCAGCCCGCGGTGACGTGGCTGAATATATGCCACAGATCGGCCGCAGAGTGTAGGCGCCAAAAAAAATAAAAAAATCCCGCCTAAACATTCGTGAATCAAAATGACAAAAATACCCATAAATCTGCCTAAACATTCGTGAATCAAAATGACAATAAACTCATCCACAAACAAAAATTAGCTAAAATAATTTTCAGTTGAATATATCTACAGTTTTAAAATTCGTAATTCTACTACGGGCCTGTACATCGAAAATATTATAGAGAAAAAATTGGATTAACATAATGTGAAATAAACAGAAGAATGCCTTCCGTAACAGAATTCTCACCGTTTTACAAATTCCGCGATCATAGTCGCAGTCATAGTATAACAAAAACTTTTTTATATCACATCTGCGACCCTAGTCGCATTCCTTTATATCACGTCTACGACCCTAGTCGCATTCCTTTTTTATATCACGTCTGCGACCTCGTTCAGAACAGCGACCAAAGTCGCAATCTTTTTTCAGCACTGCGACCAAAGTCGCAATCTTTTTTCCCATGCCTTATGTAAAAGATTTTTTATAATTTTACAAGGTAGTTTAGCTATGCGACCCTGAGATCAGTTCGCGTATATAACATCTTATAAAAATACTATATTAATTACACTGAATTTAATGAAGTAATTAATAATCTATCTACCGTGATACAACAACAGTCTAGAAAAAAGAGATGCACTAATGTTAATCATGATAAAGGAAAGATGTGCACCATACGTAATCTAAAGATATAGGCAAAACATTCTATAACAAGTTTATTTGTGCTTCACGTAGTAAACCTCTGGAAAAAAAGAAACTCTTCAGATTCTGCAGCCATAACTCTTCAATTAAATATTTTTTTTTTTACCACTTCTAACCATACCCAACCGTCACCTATAACAATTATTATTACTATTCATGTTCTTTCACATTATTGACCTTTATATAGTGCTTGTAACTAATATATTATCTCATATCTAAAAATAATATTTTTGCTCCTTTTCAATTTGATTTCAAAAACTTCCAGAAAAATAATTCATTCTTGAATCATGTCTTCCCCATCTTCTTCCTCTGAACACTCAGAATTCAACTTCAATCAATCCCCACCGGTCCTCTTTCTTCAGGGTATTCTAGTGAATCTGATACCAGTCTGGAATCTGATACCAGTCTGGACTTCACTCCTTTTGACTATCTCACTACATCAAATAATATTTTAACTGATCCTCCTATTCATGATGATGATGAAGTTTTCATGTGGGTTAGTGAGGAGGACATTATTCCTCTGCCACTTGACAGAGGCATGCTTGATGAAAGCATGTCCTCTGATGCTATAGGCTCGCTTTCTCGCAACGGATCGGACGAAGAGCTTGATAGAGACGATCCATTCTGGGAGTTTATCGATGAACCAAAAAAACCTCAAAAACAGGAAGATGATGAGGAAATAAGTGATGAACAGGAAGACCAGGAGAATGAAGAAGACGAATCTGCTTATCATGGTGATGATGACGAGGATTAGGATTTCCTGATCTTCTGATATTCAACGTTTTTTGTCTTCTCTTAAAAGCTTTTAATGTTCTTTTTTTTGTAAGGTCTCTTTCTCGCCATATTATGTTATAAATAAAATTTACTTCTATCTGCAAAATAATCTTTCACATTTTTAAAATACATACAAAGTATACCGTATAGGTATTAATTCTGCATCTTATCTGAAATAGTGGTCGCAGTACTCATATTATAATTACATATGAAACTGCGACCACGGTCACTGTCCAGTCATAAACAGTTTGATAGTTTTGCATTCAATAAAGTTATAAACAGCTCCCATGGCGGCAGTCCAAAAATAAATTGTATGAACAGATAATACTGCGAACATCATCGCAATCCTCTCAAATCAGTATATTTCACTGTATATCACATATCAAAATTAGAAAATTGCCATTGTTCTCCTTAAACACTGCGACCATAGTCGCAGTCCTACGATTGCCACTGTTGTTCTTAAACACTGCGACTGTTCTCTTTAAACACTGCGACCATAGTCGCAGTCCTACGATTGCCACTGTTGTTCTTAAACACAGCGACCATAGTCGCAGTCCTACTTCGCATGCAATAAGTTACAGTGAAGATCAAACATATAAAATCATACATAAACTGCGACTATAGTATCAGTCCTTAGACACCGTTATTACATGTAACTTAGCAAAAAAAACTCACCCAAAAAAAATGCTGTCCTGAGTACTGCGACCATAGTCGCAGTACCACGACTTGCTCTCGTTAAGCACTGCGATCATAGTCGCAGTCCTTGTCCGAATTCAATATGTAAAAAAAAAAAAATAATTTATACATTGCATGCGAAAAAAAAGTAAAACTGTGACTATATTAAAAAATTTATTAAATTTCAAATCAGATAACAAAAAAATAATAAAAGAAGGATTTAAATTAGTTTCGTGATTGATAAAAAAAAATGTTTGCAGTTTGGCCGCAGTTATAAAAGATAATTGTTACAAAATTGAGTAACGTCAGAAAATATAAAATTATAATAAACTATACAAATCTATTGTCTTTTACAGCAGGGTTATTTAGTAATTTCAATTATTTCGGTAAGCGGGCCGTCCTTTCTAGTGTGACTAATAATGTGCCACGACACCGCAGGCTGAGAGGGTCTCTCAGCCGTCGGCTGATATACATTTTTCTCATATATATATATATATATATATATATATATATATATATATATATATATATATATATATATATATATATATATATATGGGTTTCTGAAGCCTTCTCAGCTGCCGGGACGTGGTAACATAATAGCCACATATTTGTCAAAAATTTTGGCGGACAAAAACCAAAAAATCCTGCTCGAATAAGCCATCAGTGACTTCAATAATTGCTTTGACTAAAATACACTCCCTTATTACTTTTTAATGTCTGTATAACCGCTCCTTCAAAATAAAATTACAGATCTGAATTTTTTAGTTCATCAATTCGAAAAGATTTAGTGTTTTTTAATTCCTAAACTTTTCAAAGATCTGCGTTCAAAAATTTGTTTTTTTAAAACAAAGAGTTGATCGAGATGGCGCCGAAGAAATCATCCGCGAAAAAAGGTAAAGGGAAACCTAAAGAGCCTAATTTTTATGGGTTCTGTAGCTCATCATATTTTGATTTTTTCAATTGAGATTTAAAATTTTTTTTGTTTTTTTAAAAAAATTTCATGTTTTAATTTAACTTCGATTCGAAAGTGACTCTTATACTGATTTTTTTAATTCTGTTTTGAATTTTATTCCAAAGAAGAAAATAATATTAAATTTTTCCAGCAAATTTTTAGTTTTTCTTAAATTTTTCAATAAACTTGGTTTTTAAAAATACTTTTTAAAATTTTTAATTTTAAAAGCTTGCGGCCATGGGCGCAATTAAGAGTATAAAAAGTCAACATTTTTTTTAAAGAAGTAAGAATCAAAATTAAATTTATTTATGCGATATGGAACAATATTTTTTAATTTTCTACCTTGAAACTCTGATCAAAGTCATAGTTTAAGAGGGAAAAAATAGAAATTAACATTCTTATTAGAGATTTTTTTTAATTTTAATTTTTTTAAAATTGCGACCAAGGTCACCAAGGTTATAGTAGTTTTTCATTCCACTTGGTCGATTTGGGTTACAGTTTTTTATATTAACTTCATATGTTACTGTAACCTAGGTCATAGTCTGTGAATAAAATATATATTTTAAAAAATTTATTAACGCCCATTTTGTTTTTAAGATTACTTTTTTTTTAAAACATTGTGACCGATGTCGCAGTGTTGTCGTCCCTTCTCTCTTTTTTTGGGGCCTGCTGAGCGGTCTGTTCTACTAAGTTAGCTTAATGGATACTGCGACCCTGGTCGCATTATGATGAAACAAGACACAGTGTTCTGAACCATTGACCAAGGTCCTAATTAATTAATTAATTGGGTTAATAAGAAAAATACGACATCTGTCGCTGTTATTTAACAGTGCGACCTTGGTCGCAGTGTATCATAAATTATTATTTACTGTTGCGACCCAGGTCGCAGTCGTTTTTATTTTTCAAATTTATTTAAAAGAACTGTCACCGTGTTTCTTTCTTTTAATTTTATACTTATGTTGTTAATGTTTCTGCGCCTATAGGTAAGAAAGAACTGAAGGTTTGTCCTATGAGAGCGAGCCTAAAGCCTATGTGGGAATTCATCAGAAAATACAAAAGCACATTCAGTCAGATTTTGTGAATGCAATGAAGGAGACCCTGTTTGGTGCAATTTTCATAGCCTTCTACAACGAGGAGTTTGGTGCTGACAAAGGCATGAAATCAAACATAAGTGTACTGAAAATTGTAAACCGGTATGTTATGGAGTCAAGGACCTTTCTTATTGGGGGCAAACTAATTGAGTTAACAGTAGAGGATGTTGCCCTAACGTTTGGTCTACCTGTCAATAGGGCAGATTTCATTATGAATAAAACCTGTACATTGAAGGATAGGGGGTGATAAAACACTTTTTTCAAATATTAAGAAGATCACAAAAGTGTCCATTGAAGAAGTTTTGAATGATCTTCTGGTGATGAAAAGAAGGAGGACTGAATTAGATGTGATAAAGGATGAACACTTGAGCAGCAAGTGACTTTAAATGAAATTATAAGAAACAGACAAAGACTTGCAGCTCAAGACTTCACAACACTAATCATCCTGTATATGTTAGCCACTCTATTTTTTTTCTGACAGTAAATGCACGGTGTCGTGTTATATAGTGGAGAAAATTGTCAATATTCAGCTGATGAAGACCATATGCTGGGCGAATGCTGTTTGGTAATTTCTGATTGAGTCAATGAACATATTTAGGCACACCACAATTGAGCTGCAAGGATGCTCCGTGCAAATTATGATAAGAATTATATAGTTGGTAAACATTGTTGAAAATTACTTATATATTGACACTGTTCATATAAACTAATATACTAATACATGTTGCAGTATTGGCTATATGAAAGGGCTGCTATTTTTTAACAGATGAATGGTTTAGAGGATAAAACCCCTATTGGCAGTAAGATGAGAGCTCCAAAATATTAGCAGAGCCATGATTGAAATTGATCTTAATGATGTTGAAGAAGATAAGGTTAGTTTTTAATAGTTAGCGACCATGATACCTTTAATAGTTTTTTATATATTTATTTTTAATTTTTATGTCAGCGGTCAAAGTTGCAGTTCCTCTGCTAACATTTCAGTAGACTGTGACCAAAGTCGCAGTCTCTTTCATTACGTTATAAGTGTACTGCGACAAAGGTCGCAGTTCTTTTATTTCCTTGATTTTGACTACGTCTGAGATCGCAGTACTTAAGACGAGACGAATTTAATATGAAATTCGTACTGCGACTATAGTCACAGTATTGATATATTGTCTTAAAGTTAAAAGTTAAGACCGCGACCATGGTCGCAGTTTGTTTCATAGTTCTTCTAATACAAGTTTCATTTTGCTACATATAAGTAGCAGAACTAACAGGTTAATTTTATATTGATGTTTGTTTAACATGATTTTCAACTTTTTAATCGAATGGCCAATATTTCAAATGATGAAAAAAATTATGATTGGCCTTCCTGGTGAAGATGATGATGAAGAAGAAGAAGATGAAGGAGAGAAAGAAGAGATAAATATTTAAGCTAACATCCTGACGAAAACAGAACGAGAATCTGTCAAAATAGTTGAGGAGACAACGAGCAAATAAGAACCAACTGTTGTAGGTTATTTGCCAGAACCACGAGATGAACAAGCTGAAGAAATAAAAATTTTGAGGAATGAAAATACATACTTGAGGGCATATGTTTTTGAACTAGAAAGGAAAATTGAAAAAATGGAGGATGAAAAAGCTCACAAGGCTGAATTAAAGAAAAAGAGGAGAGAAGAGAAAAAAGAAAATTAAAAAAGCAGCAGTAAGAAATAAATGTGAAGGAGGAAGAAGAAAAAGAGCTGCTCCACTGCTGAGAAGAGGAAAAAAAGAAGAGGAGCAGGAGAAGGAGAATAAGAGAGAGGAAGAGGAGGAGGAGATGAGAAGGAGGAGAAGAAGAGGAAAATTCAAGAATAGGAGGAAGAAGCAGGAGGAGAAGGAGAAAAAGAGGATAGAAGAAGAGGAGAGAAGGAGGAAGTAGGAAGAAGAGAAGGTGAATAAGAGAAAAAAAGAAGAAGAGGAGAAGAGAAAAATGAGGAAGAGAAGCAAAAGCGGATGAGGGAGCAGACGGAGAATCAGGCAGAAGAGAAGAAGAAAAGGAAGAGGATGATATCATTCGATCTAAATTTGAAATTAGTATTGATGGGGAATATTTTCAAATTTTACTTTAAATTTAACTCAACAGATTTTTGATATCCAAAAAAGACAAAGCTTCTGCGGGAAAAAACCAAGAACATACTCTAGTTCACAAGAAAGCATTAAAAGGAAAAGTTGTGGATTACTCTAAAGGATCAATACAAAGAGGAGTCAAAGAACGCAAGAGCACTGAGAGAGATCACGATGGCTCTGATTTTATTTATCCAAAACAAAAGAAGAGAACTATTGAAGAGACATTCCACAGCCTGCGGCTCAGATTTCTGCCCCTGATTTCGGCAAGGCAAAGAAGGTCGACACTCAGTCGAAAATCAGAAAATTGAGTGAATGCACTGCCTACAGAATTCTGCAGCTGTAACAACAATCTCTCATCAAAAACTTTTGGGACAAAACCACCTCTGAGTAATTTTTTTCATTTTATTTCAATTTACATCACATATAAGTTATATATATTGTCACAATTTCATTATTAACTCTTTTTTTGTAGTGTTATTGTATATCAGGATCCTGATAACGGAATAATAGTTGCTAAAAATGACATAGAAGACCTGATGTGTGACGCCCCGCTCCCGCAGATACGGGGACGCCACTGCGACGTATATACGCAGGTCGGAAATACCCTCACGTATATACGCTAAGCTTCAGTACAAACAAGAATCAGAGGCGGAAGCACAGTGATAATATACATTCCTACAGAATAATACAAGTACATGGTTATCACAGAAAGCGATACAATATTACAAGAATATTACATCACTAGAAAATATAAGAGTACAATGCATGAAGAGATATACAAAGCTGAGAGATGCTCACAAGCAGGAAGAGGGACCTCGAGAGCCAGATAGGAGAAGAGCTGGAAGGAAGAGCTGCGGCGGCGTCCAAGCTTCTGCTGCACTCTGACTACCACGGGAGGATTCGTTGCGCACTCTGATCATCTACAGCAAGATCACCATGGTCCAGACTCCAGGATCTGGACATGAGAATCAAGGGTTGTCAGATGCAACCCGCGAGTACATATAGTAAAGCTAAATGGCGTGCATAACAGGTACACGTATACATGATCAAGTGACGTAGTCCAAGTATGCAGGTACAAGTAATAACAAATAACATAAGAAAAATTAAAGGAACGACAGTAAATCATGTATATCAATGAATCTGAAACTGAAAACATTCATAGAAGGCAGTATGAAGAGCATAGGTACATATAAACATGCGGTAAATATGTTAAACATGCAATAAATACAAGTATGGACAACACTAGTTGTACAAGCTCAGATTATGGGTTCACGGGACTGATACGTCAAGGGGATAATCCAAATAAGGAAACCCTCATTTATATACCACATATCTCATATCGTCATCGTCTGAGTTTATACAACTTGAGTTACCCTAAGAGTAACAGAACTATAGTGTGTCAGTAGTAATCATTGTGCCACATAAATCATATGTCATAAGGCAGGGTGTCAACTCAGGGCATAATATTATAACTGGAGAATATAAAGGTGTTACATTTTAAGTTATACAATAATAATAATCAGTACCGTTTGATATTTCAATCGCCTCCCTACCAGCACCTCACATCACCGATTGTCCATACTAGAGTTCGCACTCTGTAGAACTTACCCGGGTCCGATATGTGAGTACCAGGACTCGAACAAAGGAGAGACCAAATATCACACGTTCCTAACCTTATTACTGTTTGGTTGTTTTATGTTATTCATCCGATTCATATACTTTTGTATGCGCTACCGGCATACAAACATCCACTTATGAATACGATAAGTTATTATTTAAAACTGATAAATCTGATGGCTCATATTTATAGTGGGTCCCGTCTCTGCTCGGGACTAGCTCAGGAGTACAGGCTACTGCTTCTGGGGACTTATCATTACGCGCCCCACACGACACTTCAGATTCAGGTTACTGCTTCCGGGGACTTATCATTACGCGCCCCACACGATACTTCAGAAATATCACCATTATAAATATGACATCATGCCGGTTTCCATCAGTTTCCCCCACCCAGTGTAAGTTGAGTATTTTTATTATATATACGAATTGCCCAAAGATAATATCCACAAGTGCATACAGTGTAACCATAATTATCTAATTACGGGAATTAACAGGAGTATAATATCAGGAGTCACCCTTTTTCAGGGGTTCAGGAGTACAGGAGTTCAGGAGTACCAAATATCTGGTAACAATATAATAATCATGCCAAGTCCCTGTAAAAGTAATGTCATGAATATGTAAAATAATACAGGTGCCATAATATCAGGTCAAGTGTACCAGTACCGGGTGATAGCATGTCAAGTGTCAAATGTTATTATATCAAGTGTCAGGTAGCAGGCGATAAGTATAGCATGGCAAGTACCAGTGTCAGATATCAAGTAATAAGTATAGCATGGCAAGTACTGGTATCGATATCAAGTGATAAGCATGGCAAGTACCGGTGTCCGATATCAAGTGATAAGCATGACAAGTAACGATATCAGATATCAAGTGTTAAGCATGACAAGTAACAGGTGTATACATGTTAGGGTCAGGTAAGTAATATGTCGGTGAGAGTCACAATAACAAATATCAGGTATCAACCGGTCACATAACAAGGTACAGGAGAAATCGGTATAAACAGTTCAAACTCTTCACAATCATTATTATAATAATGATAACTTGATCTTTTAAATTATCTATGCGAAGTCGAGTAAAGCGGGAGCAGATCTAGACATACCCGGTATAATACATGTTCGACAAAGTATAATAATGGCCGAGAGCTATTTATAAAGCATGATAATCATTTATATATATACTAACTTGCATAAAGAGACATCATATATTAAAAGCGAGATAATAATTATTAGTCAAGAAATGATGGTAATAGAGTAAGAGATGTACTCGCCTAGCACCGGATGAAATACCGAGAAAATCGGGAAAAATTCGCAAACACGACCAAGCAAGCAACTAACCCATGTATATATTAATATATATATATTATAAATAAATATTAGAGAGGGAATGAGAGAGGAGAGAGAGGAGAGAGAAAGTTGTAAGAAGAGAGAGAGGGGAGAGAGAGAAAATATGGTATTTTTAGAAAAAGAATAAGAATTAAAAGGGGAGGTGTATGATTATAAATATAGGGAAAGTAATTTAGGAATGAGGTGGAGGGTATTTTAGAGATGTGAGAAAAAGTGGTATATTAGGAAAGAATAAAAGAAAGAAAGAAGGAAAGAAAGAAAGAAAAGAAAGAAGAAAGAAAGAAAATGGAGTGGGGGTGCCCACTGCCGGCGGCCTGGCGTCGGCGGCGGCGGCGCCGCCGGGGAGCGCGCGCGGCCTAGGGCCCGGGGAGAGGATGGGAGGTTGGTGTTTGGGTTTGGTTGTTGTTGGAGTTGTTGTTTGTGTTGTTGAAGGAGATGATGGGTGGTGGTTGAAGGTGGTGGTTGGTGGTGATTGGTGGTGTTGGAGAGTTGGAGGAGGAGGAGGAGATGATAGAGTGGTGGTGGAAATGGAGGAGGTGAAGTATGGATGGAGAATTTTGAAGGTGAAGAGGGTGATGAAGAGATGCGTTTTGTTGACATTGAAGGTGGAGGAGAAGTGGTTGGATGAAAAGGAGGTGGAGGAGTGGAGAGGGGTGTGGGGGAGGTGGTTGGTCGGCCTAGGGGCGGCCGACGGCGGTGGGGGTGATGATGTAGGCGGCGGTGATGAGTTGGGTGGTAGTGTTGGTGCGAAATGGTGAAATGGAGAAGATGGAAATGAGAAGGGAAAGAAAGAAAGATGTTTAAAAAGGAGGAGAAAGGAGGGAGAGTATGGGTCAAGGATGGAGGGGAACAAGCCATAATGCTGTTGCTGCTGCTGTTTGCAGCAGCTAGGCTGTAGGGAGTGGATCGCAAGGCAGGGCATGGTGGAGAAAGAGAAAAGAAGAAAAAGAAAGAAAAGAAGAAAAGGGAAAAAGGAAAAGTAAGAAAAAGGGAAAAAAAAAAAAAAATTATAAATAAATATATTATAAAATAATATAATTATTAATATATCCTGGGAGTATAAAGTAGATGAGTGAAAAGGAAAAAGTAAGAAAAGAAAAGAACGGTAAATAATATTATTATTTTAATATGGGAAAATATGACTGTTTCAGAATCGTTCTGAAAAATTCTCAAAAATAGAAAATATTATTTTAAGATGTTCAATGAAATCGGATTCAATAAATTCAATATCATTTTCAAATTAAAAATTCTGAAATCGTTTGGCGATACCGGCTGACACCAGAATCGGTCAAATTTTGATAAATTTAGAAAAATCTAAAAAATGTATTTAGATAGAAAATGAAATTCTAAGAAGTATTGTGAAAGTTGTTTTTGAAATTCAATTCCGTTTGAAAACTAAAATTCGGGAATCAATCAGCGATGTCGACCGACACCGGTTTTGGAGATTTTATAAAATAATTTTTAAATTTTTAGAAAATTATGAAAAATCTAAAATATTAGAAAACAGTATCTGAAATTAAAATCGGTCAAACCGGACTACAAGAAAGGTCAAATCGGGTGGTATGCCGGTTCGGGTTCCCGGTCCGGGTCAGGGCTGACTCTAAGGCTAAGAATCCAGATCCGATACCAAACATGAGAAATCACAACTTAAAAATAAATATTGAAAGAAAATTGCAATAATACGGTCGAAAAAGTCGGGAGACCTATCTGGGTAGTATCCCGAGAACGGGGTGCTATATGATGTTCGGTAGAGATTTAGATGCTAATATCATTTATCTCTACATGAAGCATCTAGAGAAAAAAGGTGGATTAAAAAGTATATTCTTTTGAAGTGAAGGTTGAGTAAACATTTATTTTTTCCTTTATATTTAATTCAAACTTCACTTATTTACTTAATGTAGTACTTTATAATTTTAATGGTTAAAAATCTACTGGACGCATTTACTATTGATAAGGCCATTTGAGTTGACTGCGACCTTGATCGTAGTAAATCTTTAACGAAGTATATTTTTAGTGCCACCAAGGTTGCAGTTTATTTTATTCAGTCAAGAAAATTATTACGACCAAGGTCGTTGTGTTGTTATTGTTTCTGAATATTTTGGCTACGATCAAGGTCGCATTCATCATTAGTCAGCTTCAATTTTTAGGATTAATTAGCAACTGCGAGCCAAATCGCAGTCAACATTAGTAAGCATCATTTTCAGGCTTAATAGGCGACTGTGACCACGTTCGCGGTCCAAATAATATTGTGAGAAAAGAGGACTGCGACCTTGGTCTCAGTTTTGATTTTCATATAATATTTGATATTTTTTATATTTTATTACTAAATCTTTAAATGTTTGAATTGTTTTGATTTTGACAACACGGTGTTGTATTTAAAAATAGAGATCTGGAAGATTTTTTCATCAAGAAATTGTTGAGATGTTGGACAAGAGATGTTAATTACATGTTCTTCCTGATCAATCCCAAGCACAATGCCAAGAAAGCTGGATTTAATTGGACCTTGTTGGTATTGGATTGCCATACACAAGACTGAATTTTTTATAACTCTTTAATTCTAGTGGATAAATCAAGTAATATATTAAGGCTGTATCAAATAGATGCCAGAACAATGGTGAGTTAAATTTAATCTCGTAATTACTGAATATTTGCATTTAATTGTATTAATATTAATTTTTTTCTATTGACAATGCAGAAAGAAAGATTGTTACAGATTTTTGAAATTGATTTCAATAAAAGACTAAAAAAACCTATATAAAATATGCAAGATGCCCCAACAGGCAAACATGTATATATTTTTTGTGACATTTACATAAGATATTTTCTTGCTAATTTATCGTAAAAATTTAATCTTATATATTTTTTCTCTGTACAATTTCAGTATTGATTGCGCTGTATATGTATGTAAGTACAATGAAAGTATAGCATTTGGTACTCCATCAACAGTTGATGCTATAACGACGATCGATGTACAAAGACTGAGAAACGAGCTTGCATACATGTTACTCACAGACAAAAAGAAAAGTGGGATGAAAAAACAAAAGAATATGAAGGATGGTACTTGAAGATTGAAATTTGACAAAAAATTTTATTTCAATATTGTTAGTTTATTCATATTAATTTTTTATATTATAAATGTATCCTCTTTGTAAAACATGTCTGTTGGATATATTAATGTAATTTATCTACATTTTTATTCATATGTTATGAACTCCATTGAGATTTCTTGATTTCCATTTTGTACATGTAAAAGAGTCAGCGACTTAGGTCGCAGTGATCTCAAATACCAATAATGAGTTGTGAATCCGTATTGATCAAAGTCGCATTCATAACCAGAGAGGTTGTATTGACTTCTTAAAATGTGACAATGGTCACAGTATGACTAAATTATGAAAAAATAAATTTATTTATTAGCATTGCGATCACGGTCACAGTATATGAATCCGATTCCAGGTCGCACTGCGATCATGGTCGCAGTGCCCAATTGGGAAATGTAATATTTTTGTATACATAACGATATATGTTTTAAATTTTATTAAAATAATTAATTTAACAAAAAATAAACATGATCGTCACATCCTTTTTTACCATAAGAAACTAAAATAATAATAGTCTTGTCGTCTTCACAGCAAAAATAATTGCATTTCAAAATTTATTATTTTTAACCCGTTTTCGAAAACGGAACAGTCACCTGAAACGCATACACTTTTAAAAAAACAGATAATAAATTTACACCATTTTCACGTCGTTTGAGAGCATAAATTTTTTGGAATTCCTGAATGTATTATATATTAAGGGTGTCCTTTAAAGGAAAATAAACAGACTAAATTACATTCCTGAAATTCGTTTCTGTCAAATTTTGAAAAAGATTAAAAATGTTTTTTTCACCATATTTCCCTGAAAGAAGTCATTTATCTAATGATGATTGAGAATATAGTTCTGATACATTCTCTCGATACGAGTCGGAGGATGAGCTTGATACAGATGACCTGTTCTGTGAGTTCATAGATGAAACAAAATACCGCTATGAAGAGGAAGAAAGCGAAGAGGAGAGTTGCGGTAATGAGGAGAAAGAGGAGGAGGAAAACGATACGAAAGACGAAGACCATCATAATATGAAAGACGAAGATGATTATGATTGTGATGACGGGGACGACTAGATTAGTCCTTTTAAATACGTAGTTTTCTTTTTAGGCAATTTATGTCTTTTTTGGAATGTTAATTATGTAAATAAATATTTTTTCTAATTTTTATTTTACTGGTCGAATTTTTCACTATTTTAATTCTTTTGTTTGTGGGAACATGAAACTATGTTGGCAAATTTTTATAACTTATGTCGAACTTTTTCAATATTTTTAAGACTGACTGTGATCAAGATAGCATGTATTGGCCCAACAACACGGCAATGTGATCCAATCACAAAAATGTGATAATTTATATCAAAATGGGATACATTTCGACTAATGTCGCAGTCACAAAAAAGTAATATCAGCGACTAGAGTTGCTGATGTAAAATGCTAATTTAAGAGTATAATCGTAATTGCGTCCAAGATCGCAGTGTGCATTGTAAAGGTCTAAATTTCACAATATACAATTTAATTATAAACATATTTTAATATATTAAATTGGTAACATAGTTAAAAACCTTAATGTAATAATTCATACAGAACAAGAGAAGCAAACAATTCAAAAATATGAACTGTGACGCTGGTCGCAGTTCTAAAACTACTGTTTTTGGTAAACCTGATGATTGCGATCAAAATCGCAGTCCAAAGAAATAATAAAGATTCCATTAATTTAAAAAATATGCATACAATGATCACAGTCTAAGTTCAATTAATTATAGCATTCTGTACGAATACGCCACCATTGTCAACATATTAAACTGATAATATAATTAAAAACTTTAATGTAATAATTCATACAGAATAAAGAGAAGCAAACATCCCAAAAATATAGTGAAATATGAACTGCGATACTTGTGCAGTTTTGAAACTACAGTTTTTGGTAAAACTTATAATTGCGACCGAAGTCGCAGTCCAAAGGAATAATAAAGGTTTCTTAACTCAAGAAATATGCATACAGCGACCACAGTTTATGTTCAATTAACTATAACATTATGTACGAATGCGCCACCATTGTCAATATATTAAACTGATAACATAATTAAAAATCTTAATGTAATAATTCATACAGAATAAAGAGAAGCAAACAACCCAAAATATAGTGAAATATGAACTGCGACGCTCGTTACAGTTCTGAAACTACAATTTTTGGTAAAACTTATGATTGCGACCGAAGTCGCTGTCTAAAAGAATAATAAAGGTTCTATTAACTCAAGAAATATTCATACAGTAACCACAGTCTATTTTCAATTAACTATATCATTCTGTACGAATACGCCACCATTGTCAACATATTAAACTAGTAACATAATTAAAAAACTTAATGTAATAATTCATACATAACAAAAGAAGCAAACAACCCAAAAATATAGTGAAATATAAACTGCAACGCTGGTCACAGTTTTGAAACTACAATTTTTTGTAAAACTTATAATTGCGACCGAAATCACAGTCCAAAGAAAAAATAAAGGTTTCATTAACTCAAGAAATATGCATACAGCGACCACAGTTTATGTTCAATGAATTATAGTATTCTGTACGAATACACCACCATTATCGTAGTGGATTTTAAAAAATATTTTCACTGTATTCAAATATTATTATAAAGTACAACATATTACATTGGAATAAGAGATGGGAAACACTTGAAAGCAAAAGTACCTGTACTGTGACCCAGGTCGCAGTTCAATGAAATATCTTTTCCATTAACATTGCGACCATGGTCGTAGATGATGCCTGAAGATGTATAAATAAAAACTTTATTCGTTACAGGTAGCCGCAACATGAAACTACTTTCTCAGCAAGTAAAAAAGAAATGTAAATATTTGAAACATCAAACTTAAAATTAAATTCTATAACAAGTATAATTCATACCAATAATGGACAACTAGTCCTGTAATGGCCCAGCTGTTGACAGTTTTCATACTTTTCGATGCTTGACTTCCTTCTGTGATAGAGAATCTTCAAAATTAGACTTTATCCTGGATGCACCTTTAGGCCCCCTTGGTTGGTATAGGACCAGTTGGATCATGCATAGTCAATTCTTCACAATCTCGCAAAATCACAACTGATCCGCTGGAGCCAATATTTGTTTCAGACTGTGATGATTGATCATTTACTGTCCTGAATTTGCATTCATTACTAGTTTCTGTAGTAAATTTTTCCAACATAACATCCAACTTGAAAGATGGATATCCGAATCGGACACCATTTCAAGAATTGCATTAAATTTGGATCGCAGTGTCCGCAGTCTAGCACTCCCTCGCGTGCCTTAATTGGGAAACGGTTTAATGACATTTTCAATGGCAATATTCTTATAACAGGCATCCAACCTCCATCTCTATAGTATATAGGATTCTGATATATGTGTAACATGATTGCGCCACAAAATGCACAAAATATGTCTACAAATGATACCCTTTGTTTTGAATAATGCGCAACTACAATACACGTTAAATTCACCAGAATTCTTTTAATTAACCTTTTTCGAAGTGTCTTTTGATTTTGAAAATTCACTAAGCAAAATTTTGCTTACGGTCCATCATGTTTCAACTCTTCCGAAAAGAGTGTCATCACAGCTGCTCATTCCTCTTGGAACAACTGAAAAATCTTCGTAGTATAAAACTTTGAAACTTGTTTCTCATATGAATTCGATGTACAATTGGGTACAGAATTCAAACCCCGAAATTCTTGTTGAGTTTCAGAACTACGACGGGTAGTGACAGTTTTATCGTATTAGTGGACAAACTCAACTAGTTTTGTGTTTGCATTCATAAAACTATCAAAGAAGAAATTAAAACTCTCAGACCTTAACTGGTTGTCATTCCTGCACGGAAAATATCCTTTAGATAAGCATTAACCTAGTATCCACGCAATCTGTACATCTTCAACAACCAACTGTCTTCTTCTTCTATATGATATTTTTCCTTCATTAATCTCTATCATTCCTCACATGTGCTTATATCTCGGGAGGTGTACCACAGATGAAAATAAGAGACAAAATCTTTCTCACACTTGTTCATCAAGGGGATTTTTTGCTCGACAATATATTTTTTTATATGCCAAAAATAGTAAGGTGCGGAGTAGTTGGAAATACAATCTTGATGGCATCACTTATCTCGGTATCTTGATCAGTAACAATCACTTTTGGTGCAACTCTGTGCATGCATTTGAGCCATTTATTGAATAGCTTAACAAATGCATCCTCTGCTCGTCCACAAGCAATGCACAATCAAACAAAATTGACTGCCGATGATGATCACTCCAGTGAATGGAGCAAATGACAGGTTCAAGTAATTAGTCCTGCATGTTGTGTCAAAAATAATCACATCACAAAAACTCAAATACGAGGAGATTACTCTTCCATCAGCCCAAAAAACGCTTCTAAGTGTGCCATATTATCAACTTCACTTGTAAAGAAAAAAATCTAGATCGGACTCAACTTTTTCTTGAAAATATTTGATGATTGAAATAAACTCATGGCCAATGTTATTTCTCCGGTGTCGAATAAAATCAATAATTTGTTGCGGGCTTATTTCTTCACAACTTCTCCATGGTTCATTGCATTAACAATATGGGAAATATTTAAAGGACAAATTCCTACATCAATCAAATTGGTCATAATTCTTCTGCTAATCTTTGATTGATGTGTCGTCATAATTCTTCTGCTAATCTTTGATCGATGTGTCTGGTGAGAGTAAAAGTGATAGACCTTATACGGGCTTGATAAATCATGTGAATGAGAATTAACAAACTTGGTGACAACCCAAAATCTTTAGTGCGTTAATAAACGAAGACGTACATGCATCTCATCAGGATACTCAACTATATTTTCGATTCGACGGTTGACTGTAAGCCCATCTTCTCTTTTGTCACACAACTTCTTCACACCCTCCTTGTTGTAACAAAATTTTCTATAAATAACTTCATGAGGATGCCTACGTGACTTATCTATTCCTTTTCTTCTCACGTCAAAACCTCTATTCCTTGCATAAATATTGTACAAGTTGTATGCTTCATCGTCTGTGAAAACTTGTTGTCCTAAAAGGATAACTAAGCTCCAAGATATTTCTCCATGTAAATTCAGATCCTAAAAAAAATTATTGAACTAAATTAAAAGAAATAATTGAAAATCACACGTCTGAATTATAATAAATAAAACTGCGATTAAGATCGCAGTTGTAAAGATAGCTGTAACTATTGAATAAAAAACTGCGACCGTCGTTGCTGCTTTCAGGATGTCCAAGTTTTTACAAAAGGATGTGATATTTTGTAATACTGTGACCTCTGTCGAGGTCCTTAATATATTAAAGGACTATGCAAAAGGTCACACATGCAAGGTAATTACGGACTGCATGTATATAGATACTGAGACATAATTTATTAAAAACAGCGACCGTAACTGCATACTTTAGGATGTCTATAATAACTGAAAATTTTGTTTTAATATATACTGCGACCTTATTTATACATCAACTTATTGTAAGTATGAATTATATTGTAAGGATGTTCCGTGCATATTATTGTAAGTATGAATTATATAGTTAGTAAACATTGTTGAAAATTACTTATATATTGACATTGTTCATATAAACTAATATACTAATACATGTTACAGATTGGCTATGTGAAATGCTGCTATTTTTGAGCCAAGGAATGGTTTAGAAGACAAAACCCCACTAGCAGTAAGATGGGAGCCCCAAAATATTAGCAGAGCCCTGATTGAAATTGATCTTAATGATGTTAAAGAAGATAATGTTAGTTTTTAATAGTTAGCGACCATAGAATCTTTAATATTTTTATATATATTTATTTTTAATTTTTATGTCAGCAGTCAAAGTTGCAGTTTCTCTGCTAAAATTTCAGTAGACTGCGACCAAAGTCACAGTCCATTTTATTACGTTATAAGTGTACTGCGACAAAGGTGGTAGTTCTTTTATTTCCTTGATTTTGACTGCGTCTGAGATCGCAGTACCTGAGACGGGACGAATTTAGTATGAAATTCGTACTGCGACTATGATCGCAGTACTTAGACTCTCTCAGCTGACGATGACGTGGCGAATTTCAGCCCCAGATTGGGACTGGGATGAGAATAGTAATATTTTACCAAAAAAGCCCTTTTCCCTAAATAAACTCCTCTCTCTCTTCCCCAGCTCAGTTTCTCTTCTCTCTCTCTTCTCTCTCTCTCTCTCTGTCTCTCTCGATTCCCCTTGATCTCACCCTCTCCCCTAAATCTCGTTGCTGCCCTCTCATCATCATTGCCATCCTGACGAGCTCGCTACCTCCTAATGGACCTCGCCGCCTCCCTGACGAGTTCGTCACCGCCCCCATCGACGTCACTGCTGCCTTGACGAGCTCGCCTCTGCCCCGTCGATATCGCCGTCGCCCCATTGAGTTCACCCTCGCCCCATCGATGTCACCTCCACCCCATCGACGTAGTCGCCACCTTGACGCCTCCGCCCCATCGATGTCATCACCGCCTTGATGAGATCACTGCGCCCCTAGTCGTAATGCACTGCGATTAGGGTCGGTGTTGAGGTTGGATCAAGACTGCGAGAAGATAGAAGACGATAGAGAGGTCGGTGATGACCTCCAATCTCATTCTCGTTGTTTATTCATTTTCTGTTGATGACGAAGAACTTGAGAAAGGGATAAGACGATCACTGCGACTAGGGCCGATGCTGAGATTAGATTGGGTCTACTAGGAGAGAGAAGATGACAGAGAGGCTGGCGACGACCTTCGATCTGAGGATGAGGGCTACGATATCCAACCTCCGATCTTATCCTCGTTGTTGTTCGTAATCTATTAATGATGAGGGAGAAGGTGAGAGAGGGAGAAGATGACCACTGTGACCTCCGATCTCATCCTTGTTGTTATTCATTTTCTATTGATGACGAGGGGGAATGTAAGAGAGGGAGAAGACGACCACCGAGCTCCGATCTTCAACCAATACAAATTACAATTCAACATCAATTACAATTCCAAAGAAGAAATTCTGCTTACGCACACTTTTAACAATGACGAAGCAACTTGAGTTGCAAACATGTATCCTCAATGAATTTTGTAGTTAAAGGTTGTAATAAAGTAGAACTCAAAGTTTTCCCATTTACCAAGATCATCCTCCTTTATAGACCCTTCCTCCTCAATCTTGGTAGACTTTCTTCTCATGTTATAAAAAGATTAAAGAATTAGTAGACTGTAATATTTAACATACAAAATTAAATCACAACAACAAACTCACTTCATCAATTAACAACTCTGGGGTGAGGTGGTAGATAGAGTGGCGGCGTAGGAGGTAGCGGTGCTGGGGTGGTGGGGGCAGCTTTGGGTTGGATTTCGTGAGAGACGAAGTGAGGAGAGATGCTGAAGAGAGAGAGAGAGAGAGAGTTGCTAGGCGCGGGTTAAGGTGGGCGCTGGAAGAGATCGAGGGAGGAGATCGTTCTCATGAGAGAGAGATAAAAGGCAGTTGAATGTGAATACAAATGTTCATTTCAAAACCAAGGGGTATTTTTTGCAAAGTTATTGCAGATCTTATCTCAGCCCTGATCCTTGGCTGAGATTCGGCCACGTCACCGCCAGCTGAGAGAACTCTCTCAGTTGGCACTGCGACCTGGTCGTAGTCCTCATAAAACACTGCGATCATAGTTGCAGTTCTCACAAAAATATTGCGACCATGGTAACAGTTATTACAAAAACATTGCGACCATGATAGCAATCCTCATAAAAATATTGCAACCATGGTAGCATTGCGGTCAGGATCTGTGGCTGAGAGTCTCTCAGCTGGCGGCTGGGGTATCCCCTTCTCTCTATATATATAGTGGCGATTCGGTGAGAAAGTTATCTTAGGTGAGAAGATGAGAAGAAAGCACATGAGCTATAAGATTATCTTTAAGGTGGTTAAGATTAGTTTTTGGGTTGGTTAAGTTAGTTTTGGGTTGCTTAATTTAGTTTTTAGGTTTTAGTTTTATTTCTTTCAAATCTAATCCCAATCACTCAGAAACGAATTTGACAGTTCTAATGACCCTTTCTCATCTTCTCACGTAAGCTAGCTTTCTTGCCAGATCATTACTATATATATATACATATATATATATACACACACACACACACACACATACATACACACACATATATATATACATATATATATATATGGCTTACTGTACCTCAGCCTGCAGGCTGAGAG
Source organism: Agave tequilana (assembly GCA_038442645.1). NCBI lineage: Eukaryota > Viridiplantae > Streptophyta > Magnoliopsida > Asparagales > Asparagaceae > Agave > Agave tequilana. The sequence continues at coordinate 31,492 of JAVJIF010013201.1, forward strand.
AGTTTCTCAGCCTGCGGGACGTGGCTGAATATAGGCCACACATCGGTCGCAGAGTGTGGGCGCCAAAAAAAATCAAAAAAACCCGCCTAAACAATCGTGAATCAAAATGACAAAATACCCCTTTTAAATGACGACTGCGACTTTTAGCATTGAAAAGTAAAAAAACATTCCATGGTCGCAGACTTAATACAGAATAAAGAATACCAGACAAAAAAATGCTATCGTATAGCAATGCGACCTCCTTCGGTACTGCGACCAAATTCGCAATCTTCTTTCTCATGCCTTATGTAAAAGAAGTAATTAATATTATATCTACCGTGATATAACAGTCTAGAAAAAAGAGACGCACTAATGTTAATCTCCGAGAAAGGAAAGATGTGCACCATACGTAATCTAAAGATATAGGCAAACAATTCTATAAAAAGTTAAATTTTTTTACCACTTCTTACCATACTCAACCATCACCTCTAACAATTATTATTACTAACAATTATTATTACTATTCATGTTCGTCCACAAATATTCACCTTTATATAATGCTTGTTACTAATATATTATCTCATACCTAAAAACTATATTTTTGCTCTTCCTTTTCAATTTGATTTCAAAAACTTCCAAAAAAAATTCATTCTTGAATCATGTCTTCCCCATCTTCTTCCTCTGAACACTCAGAATTCAACTTCAATCAATCCCCCACCGGTCCTCTTTCTTCAGGGTATTCTAGTGAATCTGATACCAGTCTGGACTTCACTCCTTTTGACTATCTCACTACATCAAATAATGTATTAACTGATCCTCCTATTCATGATGATAATGAAGTTTTCATGTGGGTTAGTGAAGAAGACATTATTCCTCTGCCACTTGACGGAGACATGCTTGATGAAAGCATGTCCTCTGATGCTGTAGGCTCGCTTCCTAGCAACGGGTCAGACGAAGAGCTTGATAGAGACGATCCATTCTGGGAGTTCATCGGTGAAACAAAAAAACCTCAAAAACAGCAAGATGATAAGGAAATAAGTGATGAAGAGGAAGAGCAGAAGAATGAAGACGATGAATCTGCTTATGATGGTGATAATGACGAGGATTAGGATTTCCTGATCTTCTGATATTCAATTATATTTTGTCTTCTTTTAAAAGCTTTTAATTCTATTTTTTTGTGTAAGGTCTCTTTCTCACTATATTAACTTATAAGCTCTTTAATTATATATCCAAACTGCGACTGCTGCTCTTAAACACTGCGACCATAGTCGCAATCCTACTACGGATGCAATTTATGGTCGCAGTTAATCATTTATCAGTTCCCAATGCGACTTTGGTCGCAATAATGTACTGTTTTGGAGTTCAAAGTAATTTAAAGTTATAGTGTATTAACTTTTAAACTGTTTTGGATAACTGAACAGTCACCTAGGAAGTATACAATTTTTGGGAAAAGATAGAAAATATATTTGAGAGATATTCACGTGGTCCGAGAGCTTAAACCTTTTGGAATTCCGGGATTAAATATATATAAAGGGTCATGAGCAAAGGATTAAAAACATACTAAGTTATTTTTGCTTAAACTCGTTACTCTCACTGTTCCGAAAATACATTCAAAAAATGTCTTCACCATCACCACCGTCTTCACCGGAAAGAAGCCAATACATTCAAACAATGTCTTCACCATCACCACCGTCTTCACCGGAAAGAAGCCAATCATCAAATGATGATTTTATGTTTAGTTCTGAAACAATGTCTCGCTACGAGTCAGAATCTGAGCTTGATACAGACGACCCTTTCTGGGAGTTCATTGATGAACCAAAACACAAACATGAAGAGGAAGAAAGCGACGATGAGACTGTACCTGAAGAGGAGGAAGAGACAGAAGACGAAAGCATGACTCTTGACGACGAATCTGATTACGATGGTGATGACGACGATTAGAAGTTAAAAAATTGTATTTTGTTTTTCTTTTTAAATATATATAAATCTATTTTCTAAAGTTAATTGTGTGAATTACATTTTTTACTACTATGTATTGGCTGAAATACTGCGACCATGGACGCCTCCTTAATAAATACACTGCGACCTTGGTCGCAGTTGCTGGACTTTAGTCTTAATCAACAACAACACTGCTTCCTTGGTCGCAATTTCTGACCGTAGTCTTAATAAAATAAACTGCGACCTTGATCGCAGTTGTTGGTGTTTAGTCTTAATAAAATACACAGCGACCTTGGTCGCAGTTGCTGGTCTTTACTCTTAATCAACAACATCACTGCGACCTTGGTCGCAGTTGGTGGTCTTTATAAATAATCAACAACACTGCGACCTTGGTCGCAGTTGATGGCCGCAGTCTTAAAAAAATAATCTGCAATCTTGGTCGCAGTTGCTGGTCTTTAGTCTTAATCAACAACAACACTGCGACGAGGTGACACGTCACCGCAGCAGTTGCTTAGTCGCAGTTTTTTGGTCGCAGTGTCGACCCTGGTCGCAGTTGTTTCTGTTTGCACTGTAGTCTTATGCGACCTTGGTCGCAGTGTCGTCTTTGGTCCAAGTTGTTTTGTTTGCATTGCATGACTGCGACCAAAGGTCGTAGTTTATTAAAAAACAAATATGCTTTTTATTTATGTCCACGCATTTATCTCCAGGCATGTGAAAATGATACAAAACGATCTCTTATACAATAAGATTGAGTGTTACAATATAGCAGTACAAAGAAAACTAAACATCAAAAAAAGAGCCATTGTTGACTAAGAGCAGTGGTGTTATTGAGGTCTTTTTATTTATGTCCAGGCATTTATCTCCATGCATGTGAAAATGATACAAAAACGCTCTCTTATACAATAAGATTGAGTGTTACAATATAACAGTATAAAGAAGATTAAACATCAAAAGAGCCCTTGTTGAATAAGAGCAGTGGTGTTATTGAGGTCCCTGTGTATTAAAAAACTGTGGACGTCGAGGACCATGACTTCTTCCCTTGTGGACGAACATCGATCAAGTTCACCGGCCAAAAATATTCTCCAGAGGCCCAGCGAACCTGAAAAAGGACAATCAAGCTCTGGGTCATCTTCGTGCATAGGGTCATCTTCATCCATGGAGGCAGGCCCCTGTTAGAGACTCTGAAGAAGGCGGAAATTCTCAGAGCAATTGCTCTCAAATGAAAACAGTCTAATTATGGGCTGTTAAAGGGAGAGTGTGAGCCCTATTTATAGCCAGCCCATAATAACCATAATTAATGGTTCATTAATCAGAACCGTCGGCCTTAATGGTCTCCAACCGCCAGCTCCGGTTTGGCATTAAAAGACATTAACGCCTAAACCCAATGAAGAGCCGACGCGTGGATAACAGCTTCGGGAAACAACGAATGGTGCGGGTTCGTCAACGTAGACTTGACGTTAAAAAGATCTCATAAAATCTTTATGACAGGTCGCGTCTCACGGAGTGACTCCAAGTCGCATCAAACACTTAATAAAACAACAACACGGCGACCTTGGTCGCAGTTGCTGGCGGCAGTCTTAAACCAAAACAGCAGTGTCGACCTTGGTCGCTATGCATGTTAATCTAAAGGAAAACACTTACTTAACGTACTGCGACCAAAGTCGCAGTCCATGTAATGCAACCTTAGATTGCAGTTGCTGGCCATCTTTATCAATAACAACACTGCGACCTTGGTCGCATTTAACCATGTACACTGCGATCAAAGTCTTTGACTAAGGTCGCAGTTTAAATGTACAATGCGACCAAAGACTCTGACTACATTATATATAAAAAAAATAAACTATAAAGTAGAATTTTATCGCAGGCTGAAAACATTGATCTGAAAAGATTTTATATTTTCAAAAAAAAATTTATCCCAGGCTGAAAAGGAGAAACTAGATCTTTCAAAAAAGAGGTAAAGAAATAAGGCGAAAAGTAATTTATATCCTATAAAGAGCGGCAAAATAAAAGGGGGGAAAAATAATAATAAACAATAAGGAAAAGTTATCATAAGGGGTATTTGGTAATTTAACTTCTCCCTAAAAGCGGGCCGCAAGTCAGTGAGGTGACAAATCGAGACACGTCACCGCAGGCTGAGAGAGTACTCTCAGCCCGCGGGCTGATATACATTTTTCTCATATATATATATATATATATATATATATATATATATATATATATATATATATATATATATATATATATATATATATATATATATATCAGAAATATGTATATCAGCCGACAGTTGAGAGTCCCCCTCAGCTTGCGGTGACGTGGCAAATTATTAGTCACAATAATAAGGATGGCCCGTCTATTGGAAGAGCTGAAATTATTAAATGCCCCTGCAGTAAAATATAGTGAATCTGTATAGCTTATTATTATTTTTATATTTTTGACCTTAATCAATATTGTCACAGTTATCTTTATAATTGCGACCAACTGAATATGAATCATGTCTATTGAAGTGCAACTTCATCAAATCACAAAATAATTTTGAATACTTCTTTATTAAATTTTTTTATAGGCGGATATTAAGAATTTCAGGAATGCAACTAACCTCTTAGTGATTAATAAAATAATTTCTCAATAGTTTTAAAAGCGACTTTTGTCGCAGTCTACAATTATATATAGGATTGTATCATGTGCAACTAAGAGAAGAGCAGAAAATCTTATTCCTCGTCTAAGCTCTTAGTGGTCAATAAAATAATTTTTCAATAGTTTTAAAAGTGACCTTTGTCGCAGTTTACAATTATATGTAGGATTGTATCATGTGAAACTCATAAACATGTCAATTTTTTGTGCTTAATTTATATATAAACAAATTAATTTTTTTAGAATTTTATGGTATGAACTGTAAGGATTTTACTGATTGCGAACATAGTCGAAGTTTACTTATTTGCATGCCACATATAAAAGATCAAAATTATTTTTAGATATTTCATGTGAATAATGACTGCGACTATGGTCACAGAGCTTAACGACAACATGTTATGAATAATCTTTTTGCTAGGTTAAATATAGTAACGGTGAATAAGGACTGCGACTATAGTCGTAGTTTACTTATGATTTTTTATATTTGTTCTTCACTGTGGCTATTTGTTTCTTGTTCATACATGAGAAAAACTTTATATTTGTGTTACACACTAGGTCATAGTCGCAGTTTTTTAATTTGTGATATACAGTGAAATATACTGATTTGAGAGGATTGCGATCATGATCGTTGTATCATTTGTTTATATAGTTAACTTTGGACATCGACCATGGTTGATGTTTTTAACTTGATTGAATGCATAGCGATCAAGCTATTTTTATCAGGACTGCGACCGTGTCGCAGTTTCATGTATAAATATAGTTAATTAGATACTGCAACTATAATCGCAGTTCTATTAGTTGAGAGTAATTATTATCTTAGTACTGAGACCATGGTCGTAGTTGAGATGCAAAAATAATAACTATATATTTAGATTCACAGTTCTATTAGTTGAGGGTAATTATTATCTGAGTACTGCGACCATGGTCGCGGTTGAGATGCAAAAATAATAACTATATATTAAGATTTACAGAATGAGACCATAGTTAACTTCTTAATAAAAGACTTACATTTTTCTTTAGTAAATCATTATATTTCTTATCGTATGATAACAATATTTGTGTGCAACATATTAGGTCTGTAACACCCCGATCCCGCGGGTACGGAGACGTTACTACGACGTATATACGCAGGTCGAAAATACCCTACGTATATACGCTAAGCATCAATACAAGTAATAATCAAAATACGGAAGCACAGTGGTAATATACAATCCAACAATAATAACACCAGTACACATTTATCACTGTAAATCACCTAGAGGGGGGTGAATAGGTGATAATGCTAATCTAGAAACTAAATGCGCAAGCTAAAAACAATTTGCACAAACACTTAATACAACCAACAAGTGTAGCCGAATTCCCCGTGAAGCGCTCTGGACTAACTCCTCTTGATTCCCCTAGATAAGGCTTGAGGTGCTATATGAAGCTCTTATGGTTAAGTATAAGTGAGGCACACACACAAGCAAGCCAAGCATATAAGGATGATAAGCAATATGAAATAATGCAAGGCACAAATGCAAGCAAGTATGAATGATATGGCAATATGAATAATGTTATGCACAACACAAATAAAGAAAGAGGGTAAGAGACAATGGATCAAACGCAAACACAAAGATATGTTCCGAGGTTCGAGCCCCTAGCTCTACGTCCCCTCCTTCACCGAGAAGGATTTCTAATCCACTATCTTGTCCACCGAGGACTCCCACCGAGGGAACCTTCACCGAGAAGGATTTTTACAACAAGGGAGTACCAAACTCCTCTCTCAAACACCGCCTCACAACCAAGGGGTAGGCCCGTAGCCAAACAACAACAAATCACCTTTACCGAAGAGGGATACAAACCAAACTCCACCTCTCACTAGAGGGTGCAAACCACAATCTCAACCTCTACTAAAGAGGGAGCAAACCAATCACCCGATCAACCTCTACCAAAGAGGGATACAATAAAAGTAAGGGTGTACAACTTGGAGGCTCAATCAACCTCAAACAATCTCTTTTCCACAAAACAAAGATCCTAATAGATTAGGATAGAGGATATAGCTCAAGTGTGGAAATCAAGGTGTTTTTGGAAAGCAAATAAAAAAGAAAAACTACTTGAGAAATCTCTTGTAGATGATAGAAATGAAAATCTAAACAATATCCCAAAAACCTAGTTTTCTTTGATTTTCCAAAACCCTTGAAAAACAATAAAGATGAAATCTTTTAAGCTCTAAAACACTTTTAAAACTTGTAAAAACACTTAAGAAAAGTAAGAATTTTTGCTCTTGAAAATCTTAGCCAAAACCCCAAAGAAATGGGGTATATATAGGCCAAAACAGAAACTAGCCGTTAGGCTGATCTGTCTGCCTGACAGGCTGGCGGTCGACCGGCCGGTCGACCGCCAATGGTCATATTTATGACCGTTAGGCAATCTCGGTCGACCGCCCGGTCGACCGCCCAGATACAGAGAGTAGAACTCTCTGGTCCGGTCGACCGCCCGGTCGACCGGCCCACTGTGCTGCCAGACGTGCACAGCTCTGTGCACGTCGGTCGACCGGCCCTTGGTGCGGTCGGCCGACCGGCCTGTCAGCCAGTTTGGGTCAGAAACTGAGTCAGAAAAACATGTTAAAAATATTTTAATAAATCTTGTAAAATATATAAAAATCTCCAAAAATAGTTTTTAACATTTTGCATTGATATATAAACATGTGATAAAAGTTTCAACTCAAATATCAAGCAATTTGAACTATTTTTGTGTCTTATCATTTTTATCAAAAACCAAAACTTGTATTTTATCAAACTTGTATTTTTCAATACATGAATAGGATAGTTAAAATAAGTTTGTTTAAAAGTTAAGCATGCATGTATAGAAAGAATACATCTACTATACATAAACCAATTAAACTTGTTTTGATCAATCTATTCATGAAAATAAATATCGGTTAAACTAAAACTGAAAAACCAATATCAAACATAAAACGTGTGTGTGTTATGCACTTGAGCATATCAACTATTCTAATCTTTACACATGGATCTAAAACACACTAAATTAAATTAGGATACCTAAGTCTTCTTGACGATCTTTCATCTTCAAGTAGACTCGATCCAAACCGTGATCCACGAGCTAGGCTATATATGATCTTGATGCTCGGGCCCTGGAATCACCAAGTGAAAGCTTCCAAACTCCTCTTTTTGAAGCTATCACCAACTAATATCTTGATCAATGATCTGTAACTAAAATTACAAGATAATTAGTAAACATAACTACATGAGTTAATCATCATCAAAACTAGAGAGGAAGGTCTCCGGGCCAAAATCACAAGGCATGATATAATATCTGAAGAATATATGATCACTAAGAAGCACAAAAGCAGGATGCACAATATGAAATACTGGAAAGTACTCATGAGTAATAAGATGAGAATCTCATGAGCCGATCAAGGGGAGGCTGGAAGAAGGAGAGTCCAGATAGGTAACTGCTAATCCACACTCCCGCTGCGCCACTCTAATCTACTACAACAAGGTCGTCACGGTCCAGACTTCAGGATCTGGTGTAACGCCCCGATCCCAAGGATACGGAGACGTTATGGCGACGTACATACGTGAGGTGAAAACACACTCACGCGTACGTTAAGCCTCAGTACAGGACATAGCCTCCATATAGCAAGGGGTCCAGCAGGAAATAAGTACAAGAATACCTGCAGAAAGAGGTTAGTTATCATAACAGATATGAAAACAGGGATAAATAAGATAACAGAAATAAAGCACTAAAATACCTATGAATAGTCCTGATGAGGCATCTCCCATGTGACTCCAAGGCACTTTCTGAAGCTATGGTAACTCGGATCTCCAATCTGGGCATGCAAACCCAGGGTCGTCAGAAAGCGACCTAGTGAGTGATAAAATGAAGAAGGCAGGAATATACTATAATAATACAAGCACGATAATAATATAAGATATGGTGTGGTAACAGTAATAAGCAGTAGACAAATATAAATATGTAATCATCGGGTCATGTCTCTAATCGTGTCCAGGTTATATCATAATTAATATTGTCTAGTGGTGACGTAATAGATATGAATTTGCTAGTAGTGACGTGACCGAAGTGAACATACAGGTGGGCATATGCAATATGAACATGCAAGTGGGCATATACAATATAACCTCACTACTGTGTTATACATATACAGTAAGGATGTCTACAAGGTATACAGACATCAGAATAGATGCAATGCAGAACATGTGTAATATGCCACCAAAAAGAAAGTAACATGTACCAAGCAAAGTAACAATATACATGTAACATAATATCGGGTAAATGATCAGGTACAATAATAAGTACAACAATACAATAGTAAAATGTATCAGGAAAAGAACAGTAACAAGTAGTAAAGATGTATCAGGCAAGTCATGTTATTTAGACAATAGTAGCAATCAGTACCACCTGGTATTTTAATCGCTCTCTACCAGTGTCCCATACCACTGACAGTTCATACTGGAGCCCGCACTCCAGTCGAACCCATCCGGACATGGCCTACGGGTACCATTATCCAAACGAGAGAGTGATCAAATAACAAGTGCTCCCGACGTCCACTATTGTGTATACTGTTTTATTATGTTAATTGGAAACTCATGGCGAGGAGTTCTTATCGGGTGGTGTATCTCGTGCATACCTGGGACAACGGCCTTATCAGACCCCTGGCTGCTGAGAACAGGACCAGCCCGCTAGAGCTGTAACATGTAACGGGAATCTCAATGAGCTAAAACAATAACGGGATGCTCATGAGTAACAGACGGTAGCCAGCACTACCCCGTCCCCTGAGTGGGACAAACAATGGATCCAAACATCCACCCGATATGATCTAGTCAACCGTCAAGTCTCCCCCATACCCAAGTTATCTTTATGATTTCATATGTCAAGTATACAATGTAACAAGAACAAGTACATGATATGGATAACATGATAACAGGACCTGAGCTCTGTTGATAGCGTAGAACAATAATGGGAAACGGGAACAATATAACATGAATAATATAACGGGAAACGGGAACAATAGATGTGGGATTCCACGTATAGCATATCAACAGCTCTCGTGTCCAGTAACGGGAACATCCATATCAATAACGGGAACATGTATCCAGTAACGGGATTAACAATATCAGTAACGGGAAACAAGCATATAACATGTATCTGATAACATGGAACAATAATACGGGTAATCGGAATGGGGATCCATATGACAAGAATAAAGAAATCATACATGCATGTATAACAGTAATATGCCGAGAATCCATAGCATGATGAGAATAATAATATGAAATGTGGTAGTCATATATGTGTAGCAATAATCTGTGTAATCTATCTGTGATTCTATATTATTCCTCTTACAATAACTGTCCGATCATGACCGGTGAATAATTGATAATTACCGTATTTTATCCAGAATCATGATATATCAATCAATGTCACTACACATGATAAAATAATATTTATAAAAGAAAAACACTCACAAACTGGCTACAGGACTGTAGCTCTCTTCTCCACGATCGCAACGGTCCAGAATCGCCCGAATCGGAGTCCGGATGCTCCCGATATCGCCCGAATACTAAATCAGGACAAAAGGGTTAAATATGCAAATAAAAATATTAAATGCAAATAATAAAAAGTAACGGGGGGGTTTATACAAAATTACCTTTATTGGGTTTCGGATGCGGGTTTGGCTCATAACGGGTCGGGTCCAGATCTACAACCCATTCCCATTAACTTAAGTTAAATAGGTATCGGGTTTCAAGGGTTAACGGGTCGGGTTTAAGGGATTATTGGGTTTTGATTAACATTGGGTTAATGGGTTTGGGGAAAACCCAAACCCACACTAAACAAAAGGGGCGGCAGCAGCAGCTGCTGCTGCCGCCTACCACAGCCAGCCGGCCAGCTGGGCTGGCCGGTGGCGCTGGCTGGCCGCCGCCGGCGGACCCGGCCGCCGGCGGCGGTCAGGCGACGGTTCGGGCGCCGGAGAAATAGAGAGAGAGAGAGGAGAAGAAAGAGAAAGGGGGGAAGATGTTTACAGGTGAAGAAATAAAAAGAATAGAAAAGGGAAGAAAAGGGAGAAGAAGAAGATGGAGAAGGGGGCGGTGGCGCGGTGGCGGTCGGCCACCGGCCGGGGGCGCCGGCCGGGGCAGCCGGGCCGCGGGCAAGATTCAGCCCCCCCCCTTGATGGGTTGTAGAGAGAGAGATGGAGAGAGATAGTGAGAGATTAGAGAGAGAGAGAGTTAGGGAAAGAGAGAGAGGGTTTGGAGAGAGTGAGAGAGAGAATAGAGGAGAGAGAGGAGGGGGATTTAAAAAGGGAGAGAGAGGCGGTGGGTAACAGTGAGGCGGTGGAGAGGCTTGGGGGAGAAGAAAGGGGAAAGAAAAGAAAAAGAAAAGAATTGAAAAGAATAAAATAATATTATTTAGTTCGGCCTAAAATTCGACTAGCTCCGAACGGTGCCCAAAAATTACAGAAAATAGAGAATATTATTCTGAGACATAATATGAAAACGGTTTGTCAAAATTCAAGCCAGGTTTGCCAATTAAAAATCCCGGAGTGTCTCGCCGATACGGACGACACCGGTTTGGACGGATTTTCGATAAATTCGGGAAAATGCCCAAAAATATCCTAAGGTAGATAATATGATTCTAAGACACATGGTGAAAGCGAATTCTCAAAATTCTACACCGTTTGTGAAAGAAAAATCGTAAGGCCGGTTATCGGTATCGGTCGATACCGACAACGGAGATTTTCCAAAATAATCCAGAAAAATTCCAAAAAAATCCTGAAAAATCTAAAATATTAGAAAATGATATTTGAAACTGAAATTAACTCAATCGGACTACCACGAGGTCAAATCAATTTTTGCACGTCGTATCGCGTACCGATACGGTGATACGTACGCCGGGGAGCAGGGGTTACATCTGGACATGAGGATCCAGGGTTGTTAGCAACCCCAGCGAGCACATATGATAAAGCCAGATGGCGTGCATAACAGGCACACGTGTACATGATCAAGTGATGTGGTCCAGGCATGCAGGTACAGGAAATGACAAATAATATAAGGAAAATGACAGTAAATCCAAGATCAAGTAAATACATGTATATCAGTAAATCTGAATCGAAAAACATGCAAGGAAAACGGTACAGAGAGCATAGGTACATATAATCATGCGACAAATATATTAAACATGTGATAAATACACTAAACACGCGATAAATATAAGTATGGAAAAAACTAGTTGTATAAGCTCAGATTATGGATTCACAGGACTGATACGTCAAGGGAATAATCCAAACAAGGAAACCCTTATCTATATACCACATATCCGATGTCACCATCTGAGTTCATACAACTTGAGTTGCCCTCAGGGTAACAGAACTAGAGTGTGTCTGGAGTTATCATGGTATCACAGAGGTCATGTGTTATAAAACAGGGTGTCAACTCAGAGCATAATACTGTAACTGGAGAATATAAAGGTGTTGCATTTTAATTGATCCAATAATAATAATCAGTACCGTTCGATATTTTAATCGCCTCCTTACCAGCGCCTCACATCACCGATAGTCCATACTAGAGTTCGCACTCTATAGAACTTACCCGGGTCTGATATATGAGTACCAGGACCCGAACAAAGGAGAGACCAAATATCACACGTTCCTAATATTATTATTTCTTATGTTCTTATGTTATTCTCATCCCTTCGCACTGGCGTCCCACAACATCGACAGTTCACGATGGAGCCCGCACTTCCAGTAGAACTCATCCGAACTCCGATACGCGGGTACCATTATCCGAATAGGGGAGAGACCAAATAACACATGGTCCAGGAGTTTTCATTGTACAGGTATCTGTGTGTGTTAATGGTACTGAGGATGCTTATCACACTAACACCAGGCGGTACAGGCAGGAGGGAGAAAGTAGCCCTTTAGATTCAAAAGGTGGCCCCCACAGATTCAAAAGGTGGCCCCCACCACGTGTGTGGTGTGGCACTTTGCTCCATGTGGCACTTTGCTCTGAGGGTTGATTAGGAGGTAGCCCCACAGATTTAAGAGGTGGCCCCAACAGATTCAAGAGATTGCCCCACCACGTGTGTGGTGTGATACTTTGCTCTGTGTGGCACTTTGCTCTGTGTGGGGAATGGATTCTAGAGGTGGCCCACACGGATTCAAGAGGTGGCCCCCACCACGTGTATGGTGTGGCACTTTGCTCCGTGTGGCACTTAGTTCCATTCAGGAACCGCCGGACGCTAGCACGATTGTGGGATACATCCTTGTCATCCCGACACCAGGCATGCTCTGCCGGACACCGGTCTGACTGTGCTATTAACAAGAATATGAGTACAGTAGATACAGGAATACAGGAGATACAGGAGTATAGGAGTACCAGATGTCTGCTAAAAATATAATGATCATGCATATGTCAGGTAATACAGGTGTCGGGTGTCAAGTATATCATGGCAAGTACCGGTGTAATATATCAGGTGTTATGTATAGCATGGCAAATACCGGTATCTTATATCAAGTAATAAGTATAGCATAGCAAGTACCAATATCACGTATCATATGTCAAATATAGCATGGCAAGTACCGGTGTCATATATCAGGGTCAGGTATAGCATGGCAAGTATCGGTGTTATATATCATGTGCCAGTGTAAATACCTATATCAGGTGTTAAGTATAGCATGACAAATACTGGTATCTGATATCAAGTAATAGTATAGCATGGCAAGTACCAGAGTCGGATATCATGTGTCAAATATAGCATGGCAAGTACCGGTGTCTGGTATCGTGTGTCAAATATAGCATGGCAAGTACCGGCGTCGGGTATCATGTGTCAAATATAGCATGACAAATGCCGGTGTAACATATCAGTGTCGGTGTTATATATCAACTTACATATCATGTATAAAAGCAGGATAACAGTTGTTAGACATGGAATGGTGGTAATAGAACATGAATATCAAAAGGGATGTACTCGCATAATGATAAAATAGATGCATGTTCAAAAGAAACTGTACTCGCCTCAATACCGGAACGCAATACTGAGTAATATCTGGGAAATTTACGAACACCACGATCAAGCCAACAATCCCAATAAATATATATATAATATAATAATATATATATAAATATATTTTTAAGAGAATAATAAAGGAGAGAGAAAGAGAGTTTTAGAGAGAGAAAGTTTAGAGAGAGAAAGAGGGGTTTCTAGAGAGAAAGAGGTTTTAGAGAGAGTCTAGAGAGAGGGGTTAGAGAGAGACTAGAGAGAGAAACTGAGGAGAGAGAAATTAGTAGAGAGGGAGAGGAATTGTAGAGAGAGGAAAGAGGAAGAGAGAGAGAGAGAGAGAGAGGGGTGGCAACAGCCCCCTTCTCTCAGCTCACGGCCTGGCTCAGCCAGGTCGTGGCCTTCCCCAACCTGACCGCTTGCGCGGCCAGGGGAGGTCGCCGGAGGCAGCGGCGGCGGCCATGGCCGGCGCAGGCCTGGGGGTGGCCGCCGGCCACCCCAACACAGAGGGGGAGGAGAGTGAGAGAGAGAAGAAAGAGAGGGGGAGAGAGATCTGAGAGAGAGAAGGAAGGGGGAACTGGCCCCCCTCTCCGGCCAGTGGCCGCCGGCGTTGCCAACAGAGAGAGAGGGAGAAAGAGAGAGAGGAGAAAGAGAGAGGGAGGGGGTGTTGATACTTTAAAAAAGACAAGATTCTTACTCTGGCCTGAACAATGTCTAAACTTGTTGACATTTACAAAAGACAAGTGACAGACAAGCTGACGACCAGTTTTCACCCATCTCCGAGGGATAAAGCGACAACTTGGACTCTGCTGATCCAGTGAAGCAGACAGTGAGCCCGGATTGTCTTTAAACAGACCTCAACAGGTCTAAGATGCTAACACTTAGCATCACAGAAGCCCAAAGGGATAGCCTCGCCTGAGAGGCTAAGATTGTCTAACTTCGCCTTGAAGTCATTCAAAGCTCTGTCAGGAAGCTAACTTACAGCTTCGCCTGAAGTACTTAGTTAACTCCGCAGAGAGTTAGCTTCGCTCGAAGCCACACGCAACCGCGCAGAAGGATGTTCGGTAGCTTCGCCACAGACGTTATCTAGCTCCGCTGAAGAGCTTTCTTCGGATTTCGCCATATGTTCCTTCCAGCTCCGCACTTCGCCATATGCCCCTTCAAGCTCCGCTGCGAGCTCGATGCGGCAGCCCCACTGCGGGTTTGTCATGGTCAACCTTTGACCAATTGAATCTCCAGATGAGATCAAATCAATTCAAGATCAAGATCAAATCCAATCAAGATCAAATCTGAGATCAAATTTGGCAGTTGCTTGCCATAATCTCTTGACTCTCCTAAAACGAGTAAGAGGATCAAGAGAGATCTTCCAATTATATGGAAAGGATCAAAACAAATCAGGAGACCGACCTACCTACTACTTTTAACTTCGCGGAAGCTGATTCTAACCTCGCAGTAAGGCTACCTTCCAGATTTGAACAGATTTGACTCAATCTGTTTCCATATTTTCAAGGGACAATTATACCTTTGCTCTCCCTATAATTAGCCCACCAGGAGCACAAGGAGAGAGGACCGCGCGCACAGAGAGAGGGGCTAAACAGAGATCTATTCTCTTGCTTCCAAGAATTCAGAGACTTTAGAGAACTGCTTCTCTAATCAGGGTGCTGATACCCTAATACCTTCTTCTCAAGGAATCTCCGGAACC
Organism: Agave tequilana; assembly: GCA_038442645.1. Taxonomy (NCBI): domain Eukaryota; kingdom Viridiplantae; phylum Streptophyta; class Magnoliopsida; order Asparagales; family Asparagaceae; genus Agave; species Agave tequilana. The sequence goes on from JAVJIF010013201.1 coordinate 46,760, forward strand.
AGGCGAGAAGGAATTCCTAAGTGGAGGCGGTTTTCAGAAGTAACAAGAGGGTTCTACCAACCTTCCGTTCTCTGATTCCCCGAACCAGGCGAGACGGGAATCCTATCGATCGCATCGTCAAAGGGACAAAGTGGTCGCGCGCTGACCAGACTCCTATCGGCATACTTCTCCAGAATCTCAGAGGAGATCTATTTGTAATCTTTTTAGAATACTTGTAATTTAGCTCCTCGACCCCTTTTTTTGTAAGTTTTCCTCTTTACAAATCAATGGAAAACAAGATGGCGACTCCGCTGGGGAAAGATTTCTCCACTGCTGAGAATCAAGTGTCGCAGTGCGACGAACAGACCTTCGGGTCTATCTCTGAATTCAGGAAAGCCGGTTCAGCCAAAGCCCCTCTGGCTAAATCTTCAAAGAAAGTCTCTGCGGAGACAGATAAGGCTCTCTGCGAGCCTACTGCGGTCCTCTGGCGCAACAAGGAAGCAGGCCCGCAGTGCAAGCCTATCACTTTTGAGAACCTGGTCATTCACTTCGACCAAGGAAAATTTGAAGAAGTCCTCTCTGAGGGTAGTCTAATGCTTCATGCACGGAAGCATAGAAAGGTCTCCATGGCCAAGGCCTCAGAACAGAAACCAGAAGCAGAATTCTGTCGACACCCCTCAGCCTCGCGTGTGGCTGGTCAGGTTCCCTGCGAACCTATGTCTCCCTTGTCGAAGCAGATGTGGAGGCCAAAGCAGAAGGCTCTGTATAAAGCCTCAGGCACAGCTGCGCCACAAGCGCGTCTCTCTCGCGAAGAGAAAGGCAAGATGCCTGTCTGCTCCAATAAGGCTGCTTGCCGCGAAGTCACAACGACGACCATACTTCGCCCAATTCCAGAGCGGTAACGCCTCGCGCCAGCCTCGTTCCCATGAGCGAAGCTACTGTACCACAGGGTACGCATCATGTTCATAGCCGCGAAGCTAAAACCAAAGCACCACAGTGTGCTTCGTTCCCCGGTTCTTTAAGTAGTAAGCTCGCTCTTCGCAGCGAAGTTAAGGGATTGTCCCTAAGTGCTGATAGCGGTGCTTATGCAGCTTCAGTGCCCAAGGGCGTTTCCAAAGCTTTTAGCCGCAAATTTAGAGCCAAATCACTATCTAAGGCTAATCGCCTTCGCAGTAGCATAGCGGATAAAGCACCACAGCTTGCTCCGCTCCCCAGTCTATCAAGCGCTAAGCTCGCGCTTTCTAGCGGAGCTAAAGGATCGTCCCTAAGTGTTGACAGCGGTGCTTATACAGCTTCAACATCCAAGGGCATTCCCAAGGTTCTTAGCCGCGAAGCTAGATCTGAAGCACTATTCAGTGCTAATCCCCTCTGCGGTGATAAAAGGAGCAGGACATCATCCCATGCGCAATCCAATAGAGCCTCTGCGCTGGAACGTTTAGGCCCAACTAGGTCCGACTTGCGGGAATTCTTGACAAGCAAACGAAAGTCAGAATCTTCCCAAACTTCTTCCTCCTGTTGTCAACAAGTGGGATGTCAGTTGGTGACAGTCCACTCAGTCCATTGCCGACTAGGACCAATCCCCGCCACTCCTCCAGGTCGACGGTCAGTTTTTGATCGACTATCGGTGCAGGCCCGGTGAAACATCGCAAGAGGAGCGTATCGCGAGATCTATCCTCTGCATCCGTTAACATGACCGGAAGAGGATGAGAGCTGCGCAGGGGCAGACAAGCATCCCACGACACTCCCTACAGCTCCCCAGATCCAGATTATAGCCTAGGCTTGGGCGAAGTCTTGGTACATGAAGAAGGTGTCTTCTGAAATACTAGATCTAGGGTTGCAATACCCTACAGTTATGAACAGCCATCTTCCTCAACTGCAGTAGCCTCACCGAAATCAAAGAGAGGATCAGTCCAGTGGTCTGATGAAGAAGATGAAGATAGTGGGTATGCTTCTTCGGCGACAGTCAGCTCAGTGCGAACAGACAGAGCATCAGTAAACATGGCTGACAATGGTAATGACGACCTTCGTCGGCGTTTGGAAGCTCAGGAGCAAACTTCCAAAACCCAACAAGAAGCTTTGAATAACATTCAACAGATGCTCGCTCAACTCCTCAATAACCGGAATAATAATGATACCGGAAGTAACCATGATGGGGAAGAATATCTTAGTAATGAACAGCCAAGTACGGAGAAGTCGAAGGAGGGTTCTTCTTTGGACGCTGAAGTCCTTAAGGGCATCCAAGCTCAAATCGCATCCTTAGCTCAGAGGGATGAATTAAAGAAAGTAGGGCAGTCCGTCCATGCCCGCTGGAGTGGGATTCAGTACCATACCCACCAAAGTTTAAACCATCAACGGTACATATGTACGATGGTAAGAGCTCGCCAAACCAGCACATCTACTATTTCCAGTCTTAGACCGGTAATGTTATAGACAATGATGCTATCATGGCTAGGTTGTTCATTGGCACCTTAAAGGGGTAGCATTTGATTGGTTCTGAAGTCTCCCTCCAGGCTCCGTCAATTCCTGGATCGACCTGAAAACCCGATTTCTTTCTCGTTTCTATGAGAACGATACCGAGGTAACCATGAACAAGCTCCTCTCTATCGTACAGAAGAAGGGTGAATCTGTCCATGACTACATTGAGCGGTTCAGAAACTTCTCTCTGATGTGCCCAGCAGGGATGCCATTACCCATGCTCTTACAGACGTGCAGGCATAACTTCTTAGACCAAGTAGAGGTTCGCATGGGGGCTGTCAAAGCCCATACCTGGAAAGAACTGGTCGAACAAGCTGAGATAGCCGAAAAGTCGGCTAAAAAGTTCAAACCATCCACCCCTAAAGGCAAATGGGGTATGAAAAATAAAGGACGTGGCGATATGGCGCAGTCTTCTCAAGCCAAAGGGAAGGAGACTATGTCCGTAGAATTGTCAGGAGACGTGCAGTCGAAGGCCAAGAAGAGTGGCTTCAATAATCAGGAGTCTAAGTTTCCTCCGAAACAGTACTCCTTCAAAGACGATCAGGTGGTCACAATATTCCATTTACTCCACAAAGGGAATAAAATGAAGCTGCCGGATGTTCGACGTCCCAATGAGATAGGACGCACGAATAATCCCAAATACTGTCTCTTCCACAGGATGATTCACCATCCTACCGACAAGTGCTTTGTCCTCAAGGACAGAATTCAAGCTTTGATCGACGCCGGGGTCCTGACACTAAGTCAGAGCAAAAGAAAGTCACTACCAATATGGTGACCCTCGAGTTCGGCAAAACCCCAAAGGTCATAGTTTCTGACGGGACTTATCCAGTCCCTGCGCCACGGCTAGAAGTCAAGCATCCTGCGGCTAAAACCCAAGACAATAGGGGTCTTGTTCCCTTGACATTAGAGACAGGGGAAATCATGTGGATACACCCAGACCTTATCCAAGACGAACAATGGGATTCAAAGAAGTCCAAGTCGAAGGGCAAATCTTGCAATGTCATCTCCATCTTACCAGACGATGACAATCTTACATCAGCTTCTCTCAGCGATTCTGAAGGAGAAAAGCACGCTTGCGCGACGCAGGCCGACGTACCTCAGCCGACGGATACTCGATCTGAAAAATCATACTTAAAACAGTATGAGAAAGCTACTGACGAGACACAACAGCAAACGACGTCAGTACAAGTACCTGCATCCGCTTCGATTCCGACCAAGGGAAAGGAGAGGCCAAAGGAAGTCTGGTTCAACCATGTCCTGAAGAAGCCTTCAGGCCCAGGGCTTGACACGCCCTTTCGTTTTGACATATTGGCCCAGCTGGCTAATATTCCGGCTCGTATTATAATACACGAGCTCCTTCGTCTCTCAAAAGAGATAAGAGAAGCACTCAGAGATGCACTGGCTAATTCAGAATCATTCCTGACATATATGCCAGAGATCCCTAAAGATGACGCTCAGTCTCCATGCCCTGAATGCCATCATGTACAATCAAAGGTACCCGATATTACCTTCACAGCGGAAGATATGCTTCTCAAAGATAACAATCACGATCGACCTCTGTACTACACCGGATACATCGGTTCAACATGCATTGAAAGGGTATAGGTTGATCCGGGATCTGCACTCAGCATCATCCCCAAAATGCTCCTATACTTTCTCAGTATACCACTATATAGGTTGTCCGCAACCACTACTACAATATACGATTTCAATGCCGGGAATAGCCGTCCACTTGGGAAAATTCGACTCTGTTGCTGAATCGGGAGCCTGAAGTTAGAAGTGACGTGCTATGTCATTGATGCTGACACCTCATACAACTTGCTGTTAGGACAACCGTGGATCCACGCCAACTGGATCGTTCCCTCTACTTTGCACCAGTGCTTCAAATATGTTGAAGATGATGCGACAGTACGAACTGTCTTCGCTGAGAAGCAACCATTCAAAGGGGTGGAAAATTACTTCACTGATGCTCTCGTGTATCAAGAGACCGGTGAAACATCCAAAGAAGCATTGCCAGATGATAATGATAGTGGCAATGAGGCGGATTAGAATCTGAAGCAGACATGCCAGCCATTTTGATTGGTGAACCAGTTATAGCATGTCTTAACCCCAATGTAACGCTCCTTCTGAAGATGAAGGCGAGTGGGTAATTAATGATAATATTTCCTTTGATTATCTTGTGAGTGTTGGGTTGTTTGAATCCTTTACGGATAGCTCTCTGCACACACCTTTACATAGACTAAGTGCATCCGGTGCACCCATGGAATCTATAGAAGGGGCCGCTTTAGTGATCCCTCCATCCAAAGAAGGTCAGTCACCGATAATTTTCGGTAGAACCCAACCACGGGGATTCACAGCCGCAGATTCAAGTTCAGACTCATACACTCCACAATTCTTCCATTACGCGCGACCAGCGCGCCATATTATGAAGAAAATGGGGTACAACCTAAAGCATGGAGAGGGCCTGAATTTCGGAAAAGGAAGGCGTAGTTTGCTGCGTAACTTTGTGCCAAAATGGAAGCCTGCAAATTACTATAACAACACACGCAGGGGGTTGGGATACGTTACGCCCACATCGTCAGCAACGGTTCAATTCAAGGAAGACGAACCAATTCCATCACATTCTGCCTCTTCTTCCGAGTGGGACTCAGATGTCAGCGTAGGAATAATGTTTGAGAATCTCACCGTTAATATGACTTCAAGTAGTCAATTGGAGCCTGCGGAAGCTACTGATGAGGAACCAGGGGCTCAGCAATTAGAACTCCAATGGGAAAAGCGATTTGAACTGCGCAAACCACCTACTGAAAATAAGGTGGTGCAAGTCAACCTGGGTAGTCAAGATCACCCTAAACCCATCTTTATTAGTGAGAGCTTATCACTTATGGAAAAAGAAGAATTAATAACACTCGTAAAGGAGTATATAGATGTCTTCGCATGGAACTACGAAGACATGCCCGGACTTGATCCAAAGGTAGCCATGCATCGTCTAAATATCAAACCTGACGTCAAGCTAGTCAAGTAGTAACAACGTCGGTTTCGCCCGAACATTATGGAGGCTATTGAAGTCGAAGTCCATAAGCTCATTGCATGTGGCTTCATACGGGAGGAACAGCATCCAGATTAGGTTGCTAATATCGTTCCCGTCCTCAAGAACAATAGGAAAATACGGATCTGCATTGACTACCGTGATCTCAATACAGCTTGTCCTAAAGACGAATTCCCATTGCCCATCACCGATGTCATGATTGACAACACCTGTGGATTCGAAAGAATGTCTTTTATGGACGGCTTTTCAGAGTACAATTAGATTAAGATGTATCCCGACGATGAGAAGCATACTTCGTTCAGAACACCCTTGGGGGTATACTGCTACACTGTGATGCCCTTCGGGCTAAAGAACACCGGAGCAACCTATCAGCGGGCAATGAGTACAATCTTCCGCGATCATCTCCGAAAAACGGTAAAATGCTATGTCGACGACATTGCTGTCAAAAGCCGCAATAAGAATGACCATCTTCGTGACTTAAGAACGATGTTCGACATAATGCGGGCCCATCAACTGAAAATGAATCCGACAAAATCCTTCTTGGGAGTTTCGAGTGGCAAGTTCCTTGGGTTTATTGTTACATCAAAAGGAATTCATCTTGACCCAGAAAAAGTCAAAGCCATTCAGAACATGCAGCCACCGAGGAATCTCAAAGAGCTTAGAGGCTTGCAAGGTAGACTGGCGTATATTAGAAAATTCATCGCAAATCTCTCAGGCCGCTGTCAACCGTTCACCCGACTCATTAAAAAGGGTGCTTCCTTTGTATGGGATCAAGCTTGTCAGGAAGCTTATGAGGATATCAAGACATATCTCACAAAACCCCCAATCTTAGTGGCTCCCACATCAGGGAAACCATTCTTACTTTATGTGAAAGTTATGGACCATTCTCTTGGTGCCCTGCTTACTCAAAAAGACAACAATGGTCACGAGCAGGCCATTTATTATCTGAGCAGGACTCTGATAGGGGCAGAATCTCGCTATAATCCTATCGAGAAGGAGTGCTTAGCTCTTGTCTTTGCTGTTCAGAAGACACGACATTATTTGGTTGGCCAAACCATACATGTCATCTCCAGAGTGAATCCTTTACGCCTTCTCATGATGAAGCCAGGATCATTGAATTCAAGATTAGCTAAATGGGCGCTTCTTTTGTCTCAATACGACATGATCTTTATCCCTCAAAAGGCTGTTAAAGGCCAGGCTCTTGCAGAGTTCTTGGCCGCTCATTCAGTTCCGGAGCACTCAAAACTTCATGAAGATATTCCAGATGAAGTTTTCGAGTCCAATGTAACCTCAGAGGATGAAGTGTGGCAGATATTCTTCGATGGAGCATCACGAATAGACCCCAAGGGCAACATCATTGCCGGCATGGGGGTTGTGTTTATCTCCCCACAAAATCACGTCCTTCCTAGAGCATTCTCCCTGACGGAATCATGCTCCAACAATGTAGCGGAATATAATGCTCTACTTATCGGCCTTCAGCTCGCCCACGAAATGGGGGTACGCTACCTCGAAGCTTACGGCGATTCAAAACTGATTATCAATCAGGTTAAAAGCGAATATGAGGTCCGCCACGAGGACTTGGTGCCTTATTACCACACGGTCATCGAATTGGCTAATCTGTTTGATGGTTTTTAAATCGGGCACGTATCCCGATCTCAGAATACTAAGGCAGATGCTCTTGCTGCATTAGCAACAATGCTAGCCTTGCTAGTCGATACCGAGTATCACCTCACAGTGGCAACTCGACACCTTGTCTGCTCTAAACATATGTTAAGAAGCAGAGAGGTCTATAATATCTTGACGGATCTTGAGCAAGGGATTGGCGATTTCCTTTCATCGACTATGCTCTACATGGTCTGCTGCCAGACGATCCTAAAGAAGCGGCATCTATTAGACGAAGGTCTCTCCGTTTCTACTACGATCCAACTCTGAAGACACTTTACCGTCGTTCATATGACGGTGTCCTCCTCCGTTGCCTTTCTAATTCGGAGGCGCAGGAAGTGTTAAAGAAGCACACGACGGCATATGTGGAGCTCATCAGCCAGGTCCAAAACTTAAAAACAGATTGCATAGGCTTGGATATTATTGGCCAACCATGATAGCCGATGCCATTCAATATGCACGAAGGTGTAAAGCGTGCCAAATTCATGCGGACTTTATATACCAGCCTCCGGAGTTGCTCCACCCAACTGTTACTTCATGGCCATTTGAAGCATGGGGAATCGATGTCGTAGGGCCAATCAGCCCCTCTTCGACAAGAGGTGATTGGTCGCTAATGTTGCATATTTAGTATCATATTTCCATACTTATTCTAGAATAAAACTTTGCATTGTCTTAATTAATTGCTTAATTTATTTGCAGGCTCAATCTTTAAGGAGATGAACAGAAATGAGCCCAAAGCCCACCAAAATTCTGAATTAAATCAGAATTAATTCGCACTAAGTAAATCAAGACAAAATCAAGAGGTGGAAAACGGTTGAGAAGAATCCTCTCAGAATCGATCGGTTAAAGCCAAGAATCTAAGGCCATTTCGTCAGAATCCGGGACTCAAACTGAAAAATCAACTCCAGATAAAGTCAGAGGGCGAAACCAGGGCAACCCACCAACAGGGTGTGGCTACCTGGCCACACCCTGGCCGCGGAAACGCGAGCGTTTGCTCCCCCGATCTCCCCGGGATCCTGATGGTTAGGGTTTTGCCTATAAAAGGCCATTCTTTGTGCTGAAAATGGAGGACCATGCAGAGATAGGATTTAGACTAGTTTTTCATTTTTTAGTTTAGGTTTTTGTTTCTCTTTTTCATGTAATTTTAGTTTTAATTTATGTAATTCAGAGGAGATCAGACTTTCATCGAAGAACAAGAATGAAGCTTGAGCTAAGAGTGACACTGGTGTAAGGTTTCTCTCTTTTCTTTGATCGTTATGAAATCGAATCCATGTTCTTTCTTTGTATGTATTTCTTTTTAGTTTTCTTCGTCTTCTTCTTTTCTACTTCACTTTTCTTTTGGTACAATTGTCTTCCAAGTGAGTCTAAAAGCATCGAAAGAGCCTTGCCTTTGCGAGTGCCACCGATAGCTCATGACGATGGAATTAAGTCTCTCTCTGTATCATTTCATGCTTGAGTTGTCTTGATGATGTAATGTGGAAGAGACCAATAATCAACTCTTATGGGCTATGCGCTGATTGCCTCCACTTCAAGGTAAAATCATAGCTGAAGATTCAAGGTAAGCTTTTGGTGAAAAAAAGGTAAGTAATTATTTGTATTTCTTTTCTTTTATTTCTGTAAATTAAATCACCAACACCACTTCTTTCAAATCTTCTTTCATTCTTTTCCAACTCATTTGTACATAATCGCTTTCATCGTTTTCTAATTCTCTCCACCTTCTCATTCTATCATTTTCTTCTTAACTTTAACATAACTCTTTTTCTCTTTTCTTTTTAAGAAACAAAGAAGAATCTTCGTTTTATCTTCATTAAGATTTCAATAAAGAAACGTAAACGCTTCTATCGCAAAACCCTCCATGTGGATCACGACCCGCATAGCCACTTGCTATAGCGGTAAGAATTGAGCACTTGCACATCTTCATTCTAAATCTGAAATTCTTTATTTTTGTGTGCAGGTTGTACCTCAATCAAATTTTGGCGCCGTTGCCGTGGAGGGTAACGTTTTTATTGAAATCTGATTTTTTTTGAAAATTTTTAGAACTAAACGAATTTTCTTCTCTATTGCAGGTTAAGGGCAAGCAAAATAGGAAATTAAAGTTGCAGTAACATATAAGTGGCCTTGGCCTCTGCTCTAGAAAGCAGAGACCAAGTGCCCTCTGCTTTACCGCGGATCCGCAGCTAACGCCGCGAAAACGCGGCAAAAAGGAGTGGACTACTAACTGTCTTTTTGCAGGGCTGCTTGCTTTGCAAATTCTAGTTTTCTGCAACTTTACTTTTTCTTATATGACATCACATAAGCCTGCTAATAATCAACAGTAAAACGTTTATTGAAAAGCTAAAAATTTGATTAGACGTTTGCATTTTAGGCACGTGTCTTTTCAATTCTTTTATTTTACTGTTGAAGAGTGCTGGAGCAAGGTACGTTCGCATTGCATGTAGAATAGGACTCATCTCTTGGTTGATTTTCATTGCTTCGAGTGATCTTATTTACATATCTTGTACACTTGCACAAACTTATCTTAAGGGCACTAACCCATAACAAGATAAGGTGGGGATTTAATCACCCTTCCTTAGCCCAAAAATCAGATTCCAAGCACTCACTAACCCAAGCCTAACTAAAAATGAGTAGATGTTGACCCTAGGGACATCTCGGACTCAATTAGGAGATTATCCTACGGGGGAAAGGTGTTGGAATTTAACTCCTGCCAAATCAGTGTCTAGGAAAGGGATTGAGGGCCGAAAGCCCGAAGGTTGGTGGTTATTTAATTAAGGAACATTTTTGACGGAAAACCTCCCACCAACCTTGCCCTGACCTGGCTGATTAGCTTGTGCTCAAAGTCTGCATTAAACCTCCCGTGGACAGTCTAATCAATTAGGAGTCGTCTAGGTCATAGGTCTACCCTAACCTAGTTAGAATTTTTTCCTTTTATTTGTTTGCTTCTTTGCTTGTTTTTCCTTTCTTTTTTGTATTCTATTGTGTGATATGGCTTATAATAATAATTTTTTCAACTTTAATAATAATCCATATTACACACCGAGTTTATTTTCGGATATTACCAACCCGGCATATCATGACTTTAACCAACCTAGTGTGCCGGATTGGTCTTATCCGAATCAATATAACCCATGCCCCCAATCTAATAACTATAATTTCCATAATGATTTCAACTCTTCACCGAGTCAGTGGGGATTCACCTCCCCCGAGCATAATTTTCAACCAACTTGTCCTCCTTCTCCACCTAGTCCACAAAATTTTCAAAATTCATACTCAGTTCCACCAGTCCAAAATAGGAAACTATCAATTTTGGAAATGAGTATGCGTGAGTCCAAACACAAATCCTAAAATCTGATGGACTCACAATTTCACCACCAATTCCAAGACAATACTTCATCTTTTCATCAAAACAATGAGCCTATCAACTATGAAAAGATGCTTGAAGCCATGACTCAGGCTCAAAACGCTCGTAATCGTGACATAGATATGATGGTCGAATCTCTACGTTCCCACCGTTCTGATGTCACTTACCATTCTGTTAGAGCCGAAGAGTCATGTTGTTTTGGAAATCAAGATTTTATTTCAGAACAACCATTTGAACTTGCCCAAACTCCAAATGTTGAAAAAGATATTGACAAATGTTGAAAAAGATATTGACAATTTGGCAAGTTATTCCTTTCTTGAAATAGAACTTGAGAATGAATATGATCTTGAACCCCAACTTAGTGATTCAATTCTTCTTTCTGATTCAATAATGACTCCGGTATCTTCACCTGACTTCAATCTTTTCCCGGAGTCAACATTGGATCCTGTACCAATTCATAATGAAATTGAATCACCCATCTTTGAGGATCATATTGAACTTGACCAATTATATACTTTTGAAGATCCTACTGACCAATTGGCAAGTTCTCATTTTTATGATATTGAACTCAATGAGATATGTGACCTAGATTCTCAAATCTGTGATCCAGTTCACCTTTCTAAATCAATATTGACTCCTGTTTTGTTACCAACTTGAGTAATATTTTAGAGTCAGTTTTGATTCCCCCACCTATCATTCTTGAACTTGAATCACCAATATTAAGTCACATTCCATTGTTAGAAAATCAATGTGGACTTGAGTTTCATCTTCTTGACTTGGACACACTTCTTGAACCAATCTCGACTCCTGAACCTTTACTTGACTTAAGTCACCTTCCTGAGTCGGTATTAGTTCCTATACTTCCTGAGTCCAAGTCAACCGTTCTATCATTTCATACTCCATTTTGGGACGAGGTGGTTGACAAATTTGACTCTGAAATCAGTTATGGAATTTGGAAATTAGATGGGGTCAAATACTTAATAAAAATCCTTCATGGATACACAATTTTAATGGGTTATATTAGTGAAATTTCTGGTGGGTTCCTCCGAACCAACGAAAAGTCGATTGGGCCGCATTTCGTGGACCAATCAGACCACCACCGGAACCACCACCTTAAGAAAATTTTCCTTCCCTTTCTTCTTTTTCATGCATCTATGCATTAATTCATACATTGAGGACAATGCATGAGATAGGTGTGGGGGAGGGTTCTAACATAACTTAGGTTTTTTTCTTTTTATTAAAAAAAAATTTAACATTTTCTTTGCTTTTAAAAAACTTTTTGAAAACAGAAACAATACTTTGACATATTTTTTGTAAGAAATTAAGTTAATTTTAAGGAATAGGAAAATCTAAATTATGATTTCTTATACTTTGTCAAAATAAGATTATTTGTTTGATTTTTAGGGTTAGGAAGAAAATTTGTAAAAGTAATTTACTCTTGATCTTTACCATGATGAAATATGCACACTTCATACACTTACACACTTAGGGTTCAAAAACAAAGATTCTTATGCCTTATAAAATATATATATATATAAATAAATCTAATTATTGATTGCTAGGTGCTTTGGCCTAAGCAAGCCTTAGTATTTATGCGAAAGATAATTAGATAAGTTTGAAGAAAAAAAAAAGATAAACAAATCTAATTATTGATTAGCTAGGTGCTTTGGCCTAAGCAAGCCTTAGTATTTATGCGAAAGATGATTAGATAAGTTTAAGAAAAAATATATAAAATCCTCTGATTAAGCTGGGTATTTGTGCCTAATAAAGCATAAGTATTCATTCCTAAAAGTGGTTCATATAATAAAATCCTTAGTTTTGTGGCCTTGTTTGCTCGAGTCCTTAAGTCCTTGGGGTGTCTTCTCACCCGGTGCCCTAAGACCGTTTGGTTTGGGAGTCATCGATTAAAGGCTCGTTACATGGGCAGATTAGAAAGCCTAATAGAACTAAGGAATAATACCACCAAAAAATATATATATGTATAAATAAATAAGGCATAAGAGTTAGAGTTAATGAACCCTTAGTCAAAATTTTCACGATCACAAGGTGCATATGACTTAGGGTAAAGTAATAGACTAGATGAGAAGTACAATTTAACTCCTTACCTTGATTGATAACAAATTTTTGAATAGAGACTAAGTTTAGGAATGAAAAATTCAGTCTTCCTATAACTTATAGATTGCTTAGATCTTACAATTATATTTCAAATATTTTTCTCGTTCAAAATGCTTTTCGAAAATACTAACTCTTTATTTTCCTTTCTTTATGGATTTTGTGGGTGTAATCCGCTGAAACTCTCAAGAGACAAAACTCGTCCTCTAGGTGAAACCTAGAGGTTTAACGGCTTGTTGCACATGCTCAGTGCAATTGCGTGACCTGCGAAAGTGGTCTAATAATCCTTAGTATAGTTTAGTTGTTTTGCTCGAGGACGAGCAAAAGATAGGTATGGGGGTGTGATTGGTCTCTAATGTTGCATATTTAGTATCATATTTTCATACTTATTCTAGAATAAAACTTTGCATTGTCTTAATTAATTGCTTAATTTATTTGCAGGCCCAATCTTTAAGGAGATGAACAGAAATGAGCCCAAAGCCCACCAAAATTCTGAATTAAATCAGAATTAATTCGCACTAAGTAAATCAGGGCAAAATCAAGAGGTGAAAAATCGGTTGAGAAGAATCCTCTCAGAATCGATCGGTTAAAGCCAAGAATCTAAGGCCATTTCGTCAGAATCCGGGACTCAAACTGAAAAACCAACTCCAGATAAAGTCAGAGGGCGAAACCAGGGCAACCCACCAACAGGGTGTGGCCACCTGGCCACACCCTGGCCGCGAAAACGCGGCCCAAGCCGCATTTTCGCGGCAAAGTTGGGGAGTTAGGGGGAGCGTTTGCTCCCCCGATCTCCCTGGGATCCTATGGTTAGGGTTTTGCCTATAAAAGGCCATTCTTTGTGCTGAAAATGGAGGACCATGCAGAGATAGGATTTAGACTAGTTTTCATTTTTTAGTTTAGGTTTTTGTTTCTCTTTTTCATGTAATTTTAGTTTTAATTTATGTAATTCAGAGGAGATCAGACTTTCATCGAAGAACAAGAATGAAGCTTGAGCTAAGAGTGACACTGGTGTAAGGTTTCTCTCTTTTCTTTGATCGTTATGAAATCGAATCCATGTTCTTTCTTTGTATGTATTTCTTTTTAGTTTTCTTCGTCTTCTTCTTTTTACTTCACTTTTCTTTTGGTACAATTGTCTTCAAGTGAGTCTAAAAGCATCGAAAGAGCCTTGCCTTTGCGAGTGCCACCGATAGCTCATGACGATGGAATTGAGTCTCTCTCTGTATCATTTCATGCTTGAGTTGTCTTGATAATGTAATGTGGAAGAGACCAATAATCAACTCTTATGGGCTATGTGCTGATTGCCTCCACTTCAAGGTAAAATCATAGCTGAAGATTCAAAGTAAGCTTTTGGTGAAAAGAAGGTAAGTAATTATTTGTATTTCTTTTCTTTTATTTCTGTAAATTAAATCACCAACACCACTTCTTTCAAATCTTCTTTCATTCTTTTTCAACTCATTTGTACATAATCGCTTTCATCGTTTTCTGATTCTCTCCACCTTCTCATTCTATCATTGTCTTCTTAACTTTAACAAAACTCTTTTTCTCTTTTCTTTTTAAGAAACAAAGAAGAATCTTCGTTTTATCTTCATTAAGATTTCAATAAAGAAACGTAAACGCTTCTATCGCAAAACCCTCCTTGTGGATCACGACCCGCATAGCCACTTGCTATAGCGGTAAGAATTGAGCACTTGCACATTTTCATTCTAAATCTGAAATTCTTTATTTTTGTGTGCAGGTTGTACCTCAATCAAGAGGTCACCGGTTTATCTTAGCGATAACCGATTACTTTTCAAAATGGGCAGAAGCCATACCACTGGTTGAAGTTAAAACTTCTAATGTGATTAATTTCATCAAACACCATGTCATCCATCGATTTGGTGTCCTAGGCGGATCATCCATGATAACGATCCCCAGTTCATAAGCCAGGTATTCTATCGATTCTGCGATAAGTACCGAATTCAGAATGTGACTTCAACTGCCTATAATCCTGCTGCTAATGGCATGGCAGAAGCATTCAACAAAACAATCATCAAGTTACTCAAGAAGTTCGTCTCCTCGAATAAGCGAGATTGGGACGAAAAGCATGGTGAATGTCTTTGGGCCTACCGAACCACGGTCCGAGCCCCGACAGGCAATACGCCTTTTCCCTAGTGTACGGGTGTGAAGCAGTCATACCACTGGAAATCCAGGTGCCGTCATTACGAGTTGCTCTGACCACTAAAATCACATCAGAGGACAATGATCGGTTGCGTGTTCAAGAGCTCGAAGCCCTAGATGAGAAGCGACTACAAGCTCAGTAACACAACGAGTTGTATCAAGCTCGAATCTCAAAAGCCTTCAATAAGAAGGTCAAACAAAGAGTCTTCCAGAAAGGAGATTTGGTTTTAACCGTCAGACGACCGATGATCATGACGCACAAAACCAAAGGCAAATTTCAGCTTAAATGGGAAGGACCGTTTGTAATAAAAACAGTCTATTCAAACAGAGCATATCGCCTTATGACTTCAGATGGTGATTTACTCATGATGCCGATCAATCGCAAGTTCTTAAAGAAGTATTATCCTTGATTAAGGATCCTTCTCATGATCAAGTTAACACTACACCTCTGATCAAGACCTTCAAATCTAAGGTACGCAGAAAGAGCGCCTCTCTCTTCCTCCAAACGAGATCATATAACCATAAACCAGTAGGAACCTGGTCATACACTGGTTGTCTCAAAGGAGAATCAAGGTTACACATGCACTAACCACATGATCCAACACCTTAATGGTTAAGGATAGAGGAAAATGTTGGCCTTTAAGCCCAACATAAGTCCTCGACAACTCATCATGCTGAGGGGAATAGCATGGCTAGCCCGACTCAAACGGTAGTTGGTAAAGGCATATCAAACCCGTTGACAGCTGAGGATTTGCTAAAAATCCTAAGGGACCTGTTCCCATTTGATTCCCTCTCCAAAATCGCTTACCAATTCTCATCCATAGAATGGTAAGACCACATATAAAGATCTTTTCATCCATTTCGCTGTTACGTTAACACTAAACCTATGACAGTGATTTCCTCGTTTCTCCTGGAAGAACGAGACCCCTTTCATGCTATGTTTAACAGTATAACCTCTAGCATCTATTTCGCTGTTATGTTAACACTAAACCTATGACAGTGATTTCCTCATTTCTCCCCGTGAGAACGAAACCTTTTCATGCTATATTTAACAGTATACCTCTGGCATCCATTTCGCTGTTACGTTAACACTAAACTTATGACAGTGATTTCCTCATTTCTCCCTGCGAGAATGAGACCCTTTCATGCTATGTTTAACAGTATAACCTCTGGCATCCATTTCGCTGTTACGTTAACATTAAACCTATGACAGTGATTTCCTCGTTTGACAGAATTTTGAGCTTGGTGGCTTCTCAATCGGTTATGTCATTGTGACCTCTGAACCGGCAGATAGACAAGTCTCATCTTTCAGTCCGACAAGGACTACTTCGAGCTTGGTGGCTTCTCAATCGGTTATGTCATTGCGACCTCTGAACCGGCAGATAGCCAAGTCTCACTTTCAGTCCGACAAGGACTACATCGAGCTTGGTGGCTTCTCAATCGGTTATGTCATTGCGACCTCTGAACCGGCAGATAGCCAAGTCTCACCTTTCAGTCCGACAAGGACTACTTCTAGCTTGGTGGCTTCTCAATCGGTTATGTCATTGCGACCTCTGAACTGGCAGAAAGCCAAGTCTCACCTTTCAGTCCGACAAGGACTACTTCAAGCTTGGTGGCTTCTCAACCGGTTATGTCATTGCGACCTCTGAACTGGCAGATAGTCAAGTCTCACCTTTCAGTCTGACAAGGACTACTTCGAGCTTGGTGGCTTCTCAACGGTTACGTCATTGCGACCTCTGAACCGGCAGATAGCCAAGTCTCATTATTCAGTCCAGTAAGGACTATTTTCTCAAATGGCTGCAATACAACTTGAAAGCGACAATTCAAAGGATAAAACAAGTCGAAAATACAATAGGGGAGTCAAAACGAAATTACTTTTATTGATTTCAAAAAGAGGGATACATGAAGGCACATATTACGAGCTATGATGGTGCTTCATAGGACTTGATCCGTCCTTCAAGAGTGGCCAGCCTTGTCTTCCTCTCTTCAGCAGCCCTGATAAGCACCTGCGACCTCAGCTCAGCCTCATTAAAACTCGCCGTTTGGGCTAAGCGAGCTTCGACTTCAACCAAGGTTGTCCTCTGAGCTAGCTCTTGTCGCAAGAGTTCGTCACTCTGAGCCTTAAGTTGCTCAAGCCGGGTAGTCTCTTCAAGACGCACTGGTTCAGCCTTGGATAAAAGAAGATTAGCCTTCCTGATCATCTCCTTGGCCTTTTCAATTTTGTTCTCAGCGTCAAAAAGAGCACTGCTAGAAGCGTCTATGGCATCCCCGAGCTCTACTTTCTTTGTCTCCAAGGATTTCAAATCAAAAGAAATGGCCTTAGTGGCTTCCTGGGCGGCAAAATGAGCTTCATGCATTTGAGCAACAAGGTGCGCAAGCTGCTCGTTAACCGAAGACTCCTAGTCCGAATGGCTAAGACGGCGTCATTCGTCTACATCCCTCTCAAGCTGGACCACTAGAAGTTCCAATGCAGCGGCCTGGTCATCCCCTCCAAAGTCTCGGATACTGTCAATGCTTCGGGAGAAGACCACCTTTAAAGTAGAAAATGAGGTAGTCGAGCCTTTCAAGATCAAAGCAATGGATCGCTTCAAGCTCTTATAAAAGCTATCAACTAGCTCAGCCACAAATTCATTCTCGGCCTCAATCACTCCTGGCAGACGAGCAGCCCCTGAAGAAACAGTTTCCACCGGCTTTATTGACACCACTGTGGAAGGAATAGTAGAAGCACTGGCTGCTGCAACATGAGAGTCGTCGGTGATCTCGGAGGAGTCCTCATTGAAACCAGTACACTAGCCACAACTGAGGTCGGACTAGTGACTATTTTCGGGAGAGCGGGCTTAACCACCAGTGTTAGAGAAGTAGGACTGGTAATCACCCTCAGCTCCGCACCTGGCAAGATAGGTGGCGCTGGCGAAACTGATGGCATCTCACTCACCGATATAGTTGGAAGTGAGATCGGTTCCATGACTACCGCCCCCTCAATTTCAGTTCCTCTGGCTGGTTCAGGCTGATAAGAGGGCAGGTCGCCATACAAAGCACCAACTCAGCAGCATCCGCTGCGATCAAAATACTTACTTCACCCCTGGTTCCCTCAGGAAGATTGGTTGAGTCTCTTGAAGTCGAAGCACCCAGAGGCGGAACACCTGCAACAAGACTTTGTTTAGGCAAGGCATAACAAATAGCAAGAGTTAAAAGGTCAAAACAGTACCAAAAGATGATGTCGCCTCAATCATCTTGACGGCTGCATCAGTCCCTGCGGGCTCCATTGAAAAATCTTTAGCGGAATCAGCACGAATGGCCGGCCCACCTTCACTTGCCGAACCCTCCGTGGTCCACCTAAGGAGCTAGAAGTTCGGACTTCCTTTTGAAGTCCCAGCGCCCAAAGGACCTACATCAGCCGCATCATCTCCGGACTCTTCTGAGACGGCGAAATAGCCAGCCTCACACCCTCCTTATAAGTAAACAAGGGATCATAATGCTCCCCTTGTTCTCCGACAGCTTCAGCTCTCGGGCTTTTCACCGCCTCAGTTCCTAAATCATAAAGTAAATAATGAGCTGTCTGAAACACATAAGAAGTATATTACAAGAACGAAACTGATTTAACTGGGTCTGGAGCGGCTTTACCAGTAGTCGGTTTAGGAACCGACAATTTAGTTACTAATGGGGCAGGAGGGGGAGGCGCTGCAGATAATTCGCCCTCTGCAACAACCGTAGGAGCGTAGCGACGAGGCTTCTTCACTACCCTCTTCCTACAAGATCCACCCTCCCATTTTCGTTTGAAGTGGACGTCGGGATCTTCTTCCTCCACTTCTTCAACGTCGACCTGTTCTACGGGGGCCATGCCTACCCCGCCAAAAGCTGCTGCTGGAGTCTCAGCACCTGTATCCGCTTCAAAGCGAGGACTTCCTGCATCTGAGGCTTCGTTGTCATCAACGACAATGAATTCCCCGAGGCCTGGGACGCGGACCCTTTTACCCTCGTTTTTCTCAAAGACCTTCTGCTTCAGCCGCTGAGAAATTAACTTCACACCAGAAGAATTAATAGAAAATCCGGTGGGTGTGGAGTTTAAGGTCCTATACCACTGGCAGAATCCCAGGGTCATCAGAAGGTTCGGAGTCCTTAGTGGCATGCACAGCCGCGCCTCAGTACAGCCAGCAATGAAGAACCGCCAGGTACGGGCTCCATCGATGAGGCTCCCCATGAAGGCCAGACTGCTGTTTGGGTTACCCACATATAGTTGGTCATACCCAAACTGACGGGCAAACCGACTTGGAACATAGGGCTCCAAGTAACAAGTGTCCCCGCTCCTGTACAACAAATGTGAGGGCCGAATGCTAACCAGCCACTCAAAGATTCCCCGGCTCAATGACGTCCGCCCTTCTCCCACATCCTTGAATTCTTCACCATAGCCCGCATCCCGAATATAGGGGAAGCAGCGGAAAAGGCTATAGACGTCATGGCGGCACAGTAGCTTACGAACTGCAGCCACGTAAGTCTTCAACCATGAACATCCCTCGAATCGACGGAGAAGCGCCATTCGAACACCTTCTGGGGGTTCCTCTCCGGCTTGGATCATGGAAGGACAATGAAGGGCGAACCACGCCATCAAATAAGTATAGGGTAGACCTATTCTGGGGTTTGGTCCGTCGTAGGGCAAAATAGTCCCCTTTCCCCGCTTCGTTGTTGGTGGTCTACAGAAAGCCTCTGTCAATGCGCGAAGGCCTCTCTGAATATAGCACACCATGGCTGGAAGGAGTCCAAGGGAACGACCATGGACTAGACGAACGGCAGGCAACAAGACAGTCGGATGAATGACATCGCCAGATGAAGATGACACCACGCATCTCTTCAACCAGACCGTCAAGAAACCAGTCAGAAGGGCCTTCCGGGACGTCGGTCGACGAGCCTGGTGGTGGAAACTCCGAAGAATATTTCCTTTCTCATAGGGGCCATCATCTTCTTCCAGAATTAGATCCCCTTGAGAATGCTCTTGCATCTGGCGAAAGATGTCTTCATCAGCAACTCCACAATGAGCCGCTTCGGGAGTATTTTCCATGTCAGGGAACAAATAATTTCCCCAGCTCTTCAAACTGCATGAAGCTCCCTTACTGCTCCCTTGCATGCTGGAGCAAATGTACAAGTGGCACATCAATTCTCGGTAAGTTTCAAACAAGCGGGCTCCTGCTTCTCCAGAAGTTCCAATTCCGTCTCGCACGGAAAATATTCTTCATATGGGAGAGATCCCAAAGGCAGAGTAGAGACTTCCCACATCTCGTGCAGAGCCATACCCAATTCGCCAACAGGGGTGAAGAAGGTCCCTGTAGCCGGGCAGTATAACTCAAAGATGGCGTAGAAGTTCGCTACGCTCATCTGAATGCCATAACAGGTCACCCTGACGGCCTCATAAAGCCCCAACCTCTCTAGATCATCCTCAAAATGAGCAAGGACATATAGATTCAAATCCCTCCACCATGCCTTCGGAGGGTGAATCCACCCTGGAGTCCTGAAATCAGTGGCTGGATAGTTGCCACGAACCTTAAAGAATTGATTCTCAAAGGTCTGAGCCACCGCAGGATTTTCTCCCACTGGGATGTCTGGCAGTACATTCCCAGGGTGGAGACCCATTATGCAGCGAGGAGGCCCCACTCTTGTGTAACCGGGTGAGGGAATTATCAACTTCCCTACGTGAATGGATTCAGTAGTCCGACTCACTTGCCACTGCATCTTCCGAGCCCTTGTCACGCATTGAAAGAAGGACAAGGGAAAATGCCGCTTGCTAGACGGGAGATAGAACTTCTCACCATCTAATTTGAAAATCCACTGCCCCTCTCCGGCTAGCAGCTGGCGATCATGGTCTGGCGCTGCATCTCCGAACATGAAGCTGGGCTTCTGATAGATCTTCGGTCAGAATTTTAAAGGGGAGCAGTAGTTAAGATGCTCTCATGGTGCGCTGATTCCCACCATGAATAAGTGTATCCCGAGTAGGAGAGCTTCGCTCGCTGAACAGCGAAGCTTGCCCTTGAAACTGCAGGCTGACATTACCATCTAGCCCCCTGGCTGTACCAAAGAGACTATTCAAAGGACTAGGAGTGTAGTGCACTGCAAGAACAAAGAAAAACTATGATTAGTTCATCAGCCAAACAAAGGCTAAAACAAGAAGCAACTTTTGTTAAGGCATAGCCTCGCTCTTCGAGCGAAGCTGACCTAATGATAGCTTCGCCCCGAAGCTTAGCTTCGCCCCGAAGCTTAGCTTCGCAGCTGCAGTGTAACTCCGCATTCCACACGAGAGCAGAATGCAGAAAAATGTCAAAGTGTTAGCTTCGCTCTGGAAGCTTAGCCTCGAACAACAGAATGCGACAAAGCCCTAGGGGCTAACTTCGTCAGAAGGGTATTATTGCCTAAAGACTATTTTAAGGACATTAAGGTCTTTTCGGTTACACTCCAAAGGCCAGCTTCGCATCCTGTTATTCAACAGGATGTGAACCGCCTAAGGGATAGCTTCGCCTGGAAGCTTGAAGAAGAGACCCTTCGGTTCTAATATTCCCAGTCAAGAAAGTAAGGGAAATTCAGGGAATTGAACTCCCTAAGATCACGAGATCATGATTGATCGTGCTGTGTTCATAGAAAGATAGCCAGAAATCGGCTTTAAGAGAGAGATGAAAATCTCTAATCAAAAGGGAAAAGATCCCTACCGGCGATCGGTCGTTCGACGACCGGAGGAGGAGAACGACCCTCCATCATAGAGGTTGCGACCTCTTTTCCTGCTCGTCTCTTGGGAGCCATTGAAGAACTGGAAAGGTTCTTGAATTCTTGAACGAAGAAGAAGAAAGAAGAAGAAAGGGCTTGCAGTGCTCTTAAAATCCAAAGAGAAGTGATGCCTTCTCTTTCAGCCCGATCAGGCTTTTATAGGTTGATGATTGCCTAAATGTCAGCTCGAAAGGAGCGCAGGCAGTCGTTTCAAATTAATTTGAAACGGTGCCTAAAGCGCCTTTCCGAGAAGCGTTACTTCAATCCCACTAAGGGCTAACTCCGCCGTAAGCCTAGTGCTGATTTAGCGCGACGCATGAGTAACTTCGCTGAAAAACATGCCTTAGCTCCGCTAAAAGCACAGCCCGAGCTTCGTAGAGAATTCGTGTTAGCTTCGCTGGAAGCTCGTTCCTGATTCAGATAGGACCCTGTCTTTAACTTCGCGTGAAGTTTAGCTCCGCCGTCCACTTCAAGTGTTCTCGAATCAAAAAGGAGGAGAAGCAAAGCAGATAAGCAGAAAGTAAACTTTTATTGATTCAAAAGGGAAGGTACATTGATACTGCTACATTAAGGTTGTCTTTCGTACAACAGAATCATTTGCTCTAAAGGCATACAAGTGGCCCATCTACTTCCAAGCGAAACCAACTGGACACGAAAGGCCTTCCTCCTGCACAAGGCCGTAATCCTTTGCCTAATGGCAGATTTTGCCATCAAGAAGCTGGATGTTCTTTGATGAAAATTGGCAAAGGACCGGTTGCCACCAGAAAGCCGAATCTTCTTTGATGAAAATTGGCAAAGAAAGGATCCGAGACCTTGCAGGTGACGTTCGCTTTCCCGAAGTGGATCATCTCAGATAAGCGACTACCAGCCTCGCCTCGAAGTGGATCATCTCGGATAAGCGACTACCAACCTCTTCTGGGAACACGCATCAGCTGCCCCAGTTTGTTCCTCCTGCTTAGAATTAAAGTTTCAACTGGAAAGCAAGAAACAAGTCTCTGATCTCTTTCATCAAATTGAAAGACTGGCGAACATAGCTCACTGCAATGCAAACTGAAACAAGTTAGCAGCAAGTCAAAGGAAAAGGTGCAAAAGTGAAATGCTAAGTCAAATTCTTTTGGGGTGAAGCAATTTATATCCGATTCAGTTGTGCTTCAAAGACTGATTTCAGTTAAAGCAGAGGATAGCCTCGCTTGCACAGTAATGATGGGTTAGCTCAGCATAAGTCAAGTCCTAACCTCGCCTATATGGCTGAGCCAGACTGATCCTGAGGGACGCAGTCTTAGCCCTACCTATATGGCAAGACTGGCTCAAACTTTGAAGAGACTAAGTCCCAGGTCTTGCCTATGTGGCGAACTTAGCAGGCAAGCGTGCAGTGATCTTTCTTTGATCAAGTCAAAATGATAGCTTCGCTGGGAAGCTGGGCTGGAGCCCTTCTCTGCAGATCAGTCAGATGCAAAATGAAGAACAAGGAAAAAACGATCCCTAAGGCAGCTGATAAAGCTAGATTAAAGGAGATAAACTCTCTAAAGTTATTAGTTCATTGGTAAAGTCTCTGGATGACCGAGACTCACCAGTTCTTGGCCGGTTAATGACCAGAGTGGGCACCCCCACTAGTTCACAACCAAGAGAAGTCATGAACAGACTGCTTCTCTTCAGAGGACCTCAAGTGTCCTATTTATAGGCCTCATGGTCTGAGCGCACCGCTACAGCTTCAAGCATAGAAGCGCGGGCGAATTTAAGGCATTTATTGAGCCTTGAGAAAGGGAATAGTCTCCCTCGAAAATGCGCGTAGGGGGAATAATCTCCCTCGTTAATGAAAGAGAAGTTATTTCAACTTCGGGAAAGAAATAATCCTTTTCGTAATTAGCCAAAAGGCTGTTGGCCTCGGGAAAGAATGACGTTCCAAAGCGAACCTATTCCGAAAGGCTCGGACGCGGAGCCACCTAGACGCGAAGCTATCCAGACGCTAAGCTACCAGAATCGTGAATCTATACAATTCTTC
Organism: Agave tequilana; assembly: GCA_038442645.1. NCBI lineage: Eukaryota > Viridiplantae > Streptophyta > Magnoliopsida > Asparagales > Asparagaceae > Agave > Agave tequilana. The sequence continues at coordinate 70,298 of JAVJIF010013201.1, forward strand.
GGCGAATTTATCCCAAAGCAGGATTAAAAGCGAAGCTGAACTCAACCACAATGGCGACGTTCGTACTTCACATACCACTGATCAAAGCAATTCAAAGTATTTCGAAGTCTAAGCCATTGCAGACTTTCAAAACTTTGAAGGGGGTCTTGTTGACACTTTAAAAAAGACAAGATTCTTACTCTGGCCTGAACAATGTCTAAACTTGTTGACATTTACAAAAGACAAGTGACAGACAAGCTGGCGACCAGTTTTCACCCATCTCCGAGGGATAAAGCGGCAACTTGGACTCTACTAATCTAGTGAAGCAGACAGTGAGCCTGGATTGTCTTTAAACAGACCTCAGCAAGTTTAAGATGCTAACACTTAGCATCACAAAAGCCCAAAGGGATAGCCTCGCCTGAGATGTTAAGATTGCCTAACTTCGCCTTGAAGCCATTCAAAGCTCTGTCAGGTAACTTACAGCTTCGCCTGAAGTACTCAGTTAACTCCGCAGAGAGTTAGCTTCACTCAAAGCCACACGCAACTGCACAGAAGGATGTTCGGTAGCTTCGCCACAGACGTTATCTAGCTCCGCTGAAGAGCTTTCTTCGGACTTCGCCATATGCTCTTTCCAGCTCCGCACTTCGCCATATGCTTCTTCTAGCTCCGCTGCGAGCTCGATGCGGCAGCCCCGCTGCGGGTCTATCATGGTCAACCTTTGACCAATTGAATCTCCAGATGAGATCAAATCAATTCAAGATCAAGATCAAATCCAATCAAGATCAAATCTGAGATCAAATTTGGCAGTTGCTTGCCATAATCTCTTGACTCTCCTAAAATGAGTAAGAGGATTAAGGGAGATCTTCTAATTATATGAAAGGATCAAAACAAATCAGGAGACCGACCTACCAGCTACTTCTAGCTTCGCGGAAGCTGATTCTAGCCTCGCAGCAAGGCTACCTTCCAGATTTGAACAGATTTGACTCAATCTGTTTCCATATTTTCAAGGGACAATTATACCCTTGCTCTCCCTATAAATAGCCCACCAGGAGCATAAGGAGAGAGGACCGCACGCACAGAGAGAGAGAGGCTAAACAGAGATCTATTCTCTTATTTCCAAGAATTCAGAGACTTTAGAGAACTTCTTCTCTAATCAGGGTGCTGATACTCTAATACCTTTTTCTCAAGGAATCTCCGGAACCAGGCGAGAAGGAATTCCTAAGTGGAGGCAGTTTTGAGAAGAAACAAGAGGGTTCTACCAACCTTCTGTTCTCCGATTCCCCGAACCAGACGAGACGGGAATCCTATCGATCAGATCGTCAAAGGGACAAAGTGGTCGCGCGCTGACCAGACTCCTATCGGCACACTTCTCCAGAATCTTAGAGGAGATCTACTTGTAATATTTTTAGAATACTTGTAATTTAGCTCCTCGACCCCTTTTTTTATAAGTTTTCCTCTTTACAAATCAATAGAAAACAGGGGTTGTCGCCCCCTCCACGCACGCGCACAGGGGCCAGGAGGCCCCCTGGCCGCGCCCAAGCCGCCGGCGGCGGGCGGCGGTCAGCCCCCACCGGGGCGCCGAAGGAAGGAGGGGCTCGTCGGGTCCCTAGGAGAAGAAGTAGCAGCAGAAAAAGAAAAAGAAAAAGAAAAAGAAAAAGAAAAAGAAAAAAGAAAAAGGAAAAGAAAGGGTTTTTGTTGAAAAGGGGGGAGGTTGTTTATTTAAAGGAAAATATGATGTGATAGGGATGTGACTTGGTAGTAGGTGATGTGATGGGGGATGGGTTGTGTCAGGGTTGACTTTGGAAGGGAAGAAAATGAAGAGTAAAAGGAAAATAATATTACTTAAATAGGGTAAAAATCGACTGTTTCAGAATCGTTTCAAAAAATTCTCAAAAATAGAAAATATAATTTTAAGATGCTCGGTGAAATCGGATTCGAGAAATTCAATGTAGATTTTAAATTAAAAATCTTGGAATTTTCTGGCGATACCAATCGACATCAAAACCTGTGGATTTTCGATAAATTCTGAAAAATCTCAAAAAATGAATTTAGATAGAAAATGAAATTATAAGAAGTAATATGAAAGCCGTTTATGAAAATTCAATCTAATTTGAAAATTAAAAATCTGGGAATCAGTCAGCGATGCCGACCTACACCGGTTTTGAAGATTTTGCAAATAATTCTGAAAAAATTTCAGGAAATCATGAAAAATCTAAAATATTGGAAAACGATATTTGAAACTAAAATCGATCAAATCGATTACCAGAAATGCCAATTCGAGTAATGCACTAGGTTCGGGCCCCCGGTTCAGACTAGGGCTGACTCTGAGTCCACGAATCCAAATCCAATAGAAAACAATCACACTAATAATCATAAAACAAAAACAAATATGAGATAAATCAAAGAAATATGTTAGAAAATCAGAATACGTATCTACGTACGTATTCCAGGAACGGGGTGTTACATTCCATCCACCTTACAAAAATTTCGTCCTCGAAATTTCGATAAGGGGAGGATTAACACAGAAGGAATAGGAATAAGGATTTATACCAATCAAGATATGAGTAACTGAGTGTAATTCTCACCAATCGACTGATAAACTCAAGACTGAGACGTTTCTGCACTTCTACCGTATATATCCTCTGACGGTGCCATAATAATACTGACCTGTTATCTGCTCTTTCGGACTACGAAGCTAAGCTGATAAAATCCCTAGAAATCCATAGTGCTGAATTTATAATATAATATAAAGCCCGACATGGCATGAAGCTGTCCTTGACAAAGAATCTGTGGTAGAATTACCGATGCTGCATACATACTACTTCTCTGAGAATAAACCAGAATACTAAAGATAAAGAAAACCTCGATAATACTGAGCATGAATCAAGAAAATCAATAATTAAGAATTCCTGAATAGTGGGCATTGCAATCTCTGAAAGGCATAACCGAGGATATAGAATAACCATAAAGAATTCTGAATACTGACTTCTGAATGACAATCCGACTGCAGATGAAACATTAAAGAATACTCAATCTCTGCAAGGTTGGTCGAATGGATCGTTCATACGAATCATGGCAATAGCTCAGATACAGCGAGAAAACCCTGTACATCAGATTCATGAAAACATACAAGGCAGAAGAAGTCTGAGGAACGGCTAGAGTGTTAAGCACTGAAGGGACTAACCACGGACGGAACCAAGCCTAGGTGAGGCCATCGCGTAATACATCTCAGGCATTAAGCATTAGGGTGCAGCGGAGCTAACGCTCTGCGAGGCTCGCACTTGGCGAAGCTCATGCAGCAAAGCCAGCGCGTAACACAACGCTAAATGCTAAGCACCAGGATGCAGCGAAGCCCACACCCGATTGGGTCCATGGGTGACTAAAACACGACCCTCGCTCGGCGAGGCTAGCGGGGTCTGCAGTCCACCAAATAAAAACTGCTAGAAGTTAGTGGCTCTGAGAACACGATCAAGAATTACAATAATCGAAACGAGTCCCAAATGCTGTCTCCATAACTCTGTCCGGTAGAAGCCCTGAATCTGGAATACTGTTTCATACCTATGTTCCTCATGTAATGATACGGTCTGTCTGGTTATATAAGTGATGACTACCCTACTTGCTGTGCTGATTTCCCCGTGATGTATCCATATATACAAGAATAGAATGCAAGGCTGAAGAACCATCCAATATAAGACCAGGTGATGCACCAGAGTCAAAGAATACCAGAACATAATGATAGTGAACCACATCTGTCTTACTGCTACCCTACCAGTTTATCCATATCTTGAGTTGGTATAAGGATGACAGGAACTGGAAATGGAAAAGAATGGAAGAGATTCCAAGAATCAAGGAAAGGACGATCAAGAAGGAATAGATTACTTTGTACTTGCAGTTGGATTGTATAACCATGACTCATGCATTCCAGTTGCAAATTTCTTTACTATTAATTTGCCGACTGGTTGTACCGAGGATGTGAGAGCCTAGGCTTTGATACCACCCTGTAACGCCCCGATCCCGCGGGTACGGAGACGTTACTACGACGTATATACGCAAGTCGGAAATACCCTTACGTATATACGCTAAGTATCAGTACAGGCAAGAATCAGAGTACGGAAGCACAGTGGTAATATACAATCTAGCAATAATAACACCAGTACACAGTTATCACAAGGCATGATATAATATCTGAAGAATATATGATCACTAAGAAGCACAAAAGCAGGATGCACAATATGAAATACTGGAAAGTACTCACGAGTAGTAAGATGAGAATCTCGCGAGCCGATCAAGGGGAGGCTGGAAGAAGGAGGGTCCAGATAGGTAACTGCTAATCTATGCTCCCGCTACGCCACTCTGATCTACTACAACAAGGCCGTCACGGTCCAGACTCCAGGATCTGGACATGAGGATCCAGGGTTGTTAGCAACCCCAGCGAGCACATATGATAAAGCCAGATGGCGTGCATAACAGGCACACGTGTACATGATCAAGTGATGTGGTCCAGGCATGCAGGTAGAGGAAATGACAAAAAATATAAGGAAAATGACAGTAAATCCAAGATCAAGTAAATACATGTATATCAGTAAAATCTGAATCGGAAAACATGCATGGAAAAAGGTACAGAGAGCATAGGTACACATAATCATGCGACAAATATATTAAACATGTGATAAATATACTAAACACGCGATAAATATAAGTATGGACAAAACTAGTTGTATAAGTCAGATTATGGATTCACGGGACTGATACGTCAAGGGAATAATCCAAATAAGGAAACCCTTATCTATATACCACATATCCGATGTCACCATCATCTGAGTTCATACAACTTGAGTTGCCCTCAGGGTAATAGAACTAGAGTGTGTCTGGAGTTATCATGGTATCACAGAGGTCATGTGTTATAAAACAGGGTGTCAACTCAGAGCATAATACTATAACTAGAGAATATAAAGGTGTTGCATTTTAATTGATCCAATAATAATAATCAGTGCCGTTTGATATTTTAATCGCCTCCCTACCAGCGCCTCACATCACCGATAGTCCATACTAGAGTTCGCACTTTGTAGAACTTACACGGGTCTGATATGTGAGTACAAGGACCCGAACAAAGGAGAGACCAAATATCACACGTTCCTAATATTATTACTGTTTCTTATGTTCTTATGTTATTCTCGTCCCTTTCCCACCGGCGTCCCACAACACCGACAGTTCACGCTGGAGCCCGCACTTCTAGTAGAACTCATCCGAACTCCGATACGCGGGTACCATTATTCGAATAAGGGAGAGACCAAATAACACATGGTCCAGGAGTTATCATTGTACAGGTATGTGTGTGTGTGTGTTAATTGCACTAAGGATGCTTATCACACTAACACCAGGCGGTACAGGCAGGAAGGAGAAAGTAGCCCTTCAGATTCAAGAGGTGGCCCCCACAGATTCAAGAGGTGGCCCCCACCACGTGTGTGGTGTGGCACTTGTGGCACTTTGCTCTGAGGGTTGATACAGGAGGTAGCCCCACAGATTCAAGAGGTGACCCTCACAGATTCAAGAGGTGGCCCTCACCACGTGTGTGGTGTGGCACTTTGCTCTGTGTGGGGAATGGATTCTAGAGGTAGCCCCCACGGATTCAAGAGGTGGCCCCCACCACGTGTATGATGTGGCACTTTGCTCCGTGTGGCACTTAGTTCCATTCAGGAACCGCCGGACGCTAGCACGATTGTGAGATACATCCTCGTCATCCCGACACCAGGCATGCTCTGCCGGACGCCTGGCTGACTGTGCTATTAACAAGAGTACGAGTACAGGAGATACAAGAGTACAGGAGTATAGGAGTATCAGATGTCTGGTAAAAATATAATAATCATACATATGCCAGGTAATACAGGTATCAGGTGTCAAGTATATCATGGCAAGTACCGGTATAATATATCAGGTGTTATGTATAGCATGGCAAATACCGGTATCTTATATCAAGTAATAAGTATAGCATAGCAAGTACCAATATCACGTGTCATATGTCAAATATAGCATGGCAAGTACCGGTGTCATATATCAGGGTCAGGTATAGCATGGCAAGTATCGGTGTTATATATCATTTGCCAGTGTAAATACCGAGTGCCGGTGTCATATATCAGGTGTTAAGTGACAAATATCGGTATCTGATATCAAGTAATAGTATAGCATGGCAAGTACCGGTGTCGGGTATCATGTGTCAAATATAGCATGGCAAGAACCGGTGTCTGGTATTGTGTGTCAAATATAGCATGGCAAGTACCGGTGTCGGGTATCATGTGTCAAATATAGCATGGCAAATGCCGGTGTAACATATTAGCGTCGGTGTTATATATCAACTTACATATCATGTATAAAAGAAGGATAACAGTTGTTAGACATGGAACGGTGGTAATAGAACATGAAATATCAAAAGGGATGTACTCGTATAATGATAAAATAGATGCATGTTCAAAAGAAACTGTACTCGCCTCAATACCGGAACGCAATACCGAGTAATATCCGGGAAATTTACGAACACCACGATCAAGCCAACAATCCCAATAAATATATATATAATATAATAATATATATAAATATATTTTTGAGAGAATAAGAAAGGAGAGAGAGTTTTAGAGAGAGAAAGTTTAGAGAGAGAAAGAGGGGTTTCTAGAGAGAAAATCTAGATAGAGAAAGAGAGGTTTTAGAGAGAGTCTAGAGAGAGGGGTTAGAGAGAGACTAGAGAGAGAAACTGAGGAGAGAGAAAATTAGTAAAGAGGGAGAGGAATTGTAGAGAGAGAAGAGAGAGAGAGGCAGGGGTGGCAATAGCCCCCCTTCTCTCAGCTCACGGCCTGGCTCAGCCAGGCCGTGGCCTTCCCCAACCTGGCCGCTTGCGCGGCCAGGGAGGTCGTCGGAGGCAGCGCCGGCCGCCATGGCCGGCGCAGGCCTGGGGTGGCCGCCGGCCACCCCAACAGAGAGGGGGAGGAGAGGGAGAGAGAAGAAAGAGAGGGAGAGAGAGATCTGAGAGAGAGAAGGGAGGGGGAACTGGCCCCCCTCTCCGGCCACTGGCCGCCGGCGTGGCCAACAGAGAGAGTTAGAAAGAGAGAGGGAGGGGGCTGTCGCCCCCTCCACGCATGCGTGGCCCCCTGGCCGCGCCCAGGCCGCCGGCGTCGCGCTGGCGGCGGTCAGCCCCCACCGGGGCGCCGGAGGGAGGAGGGGCTCATCGGGTCCCCAGGAGAAGAAGCAGCAGCAGAAAAAGAAAAAGAAAAAGAAAAAAAAGAAAAAGAAAAAAGAAAGGGTTTTTGTTGAAAAATGGGGAGGTTGTTTATTAAAGGAAAATATGATGTGATAGGGATGTGACTTGGTAGTAGGTGATGTGATGGGGGATGGGTTGTGTCAGGGTTGACTTTTGAGGGGAAGAAAATGAAGAGTAAAGGGGAAAAATAATATTATTTAAATAGGGTAAAAATTGACTGTTTCAAAATCGTTCCAAAAAATTCTCAAAATAGAAAATATAATTTTAAGATGCTCGGTGAAATCAGATTCAAGAAATTCAATGTAGATTTCAAATTAAAAATTTTGGAATCTTCCGGCGATACCGGTCGACACCAAAACCGGTGGATTTTCGATAAATTCTGAAAAATCTCAAAAAATGAATTTAGATAGAAAATGAAATTATAAGAAGTAACATGAAGCCGTTTGTGAAAATTCAATTCCATTTGAAAATTAAAAATCTGGAAATCAGTCAGCGATGCCGACCTACACCTGTTTTGGAGATTTTGCAAATAATTCTGAAAAAATTCCAGGAAATCATGAAAAATCTAAAATATTGAAAAATGATATTTGAAACTAAAATCGGTCAAATCGGATTACCAGAAATGCCAATTCGAGCAATGCACTAGGTTCGGGCCCCCAGTTCAGACTAGGGCTGACTCTGAGTCCACGAATCCTAATCCAATAGAAAACAATCACAGTAATAATCATAAAACAAAAACAAATTTGAGATAAATCAAAGAAATATGTTAGAAAAATCAGAATACGTATGTACGTACGTATTCCAGGAACGGGGTGTTACAAGGTCCGCGACCATTGTAGCAGTATTAAGAAAATCACTCAGAAGTCTTATGATTACTGTGATGCATGAAAGAAACATACTTTACATGTATTTTAAAAATATGAAAGATCATTTTTTAGATAGAAATAAATTTTATTTATAACATAATATAGTCAGAAAGAGGCCTTACAAAAAAAGAACATTAAAAGCTCTTAAAAGAAGACAAAAATAAGGTGAATATTAGAAGAGCAGAAAATCCTAGTTCTCATCATTATCACTATCATAAACAGATTCGTCGTCTTCATTCTCCTCGTCTTCCTATTTATTATTTATTTCCTAATCTTCTCCTCGTCGACCGGCTTGCTGTCCTCTTGGCTTTCTTCCTCTATTTGAGGGTACTTTGGTTCGTTGACAAACTCCTAGAATAGATTGTCTGTATCAAGCTCTTCTTTCAATACGTGTCGAGAAGAACCTGTAGAGAATATGCTTAAAGAAAGCGTGCATTAATCATTAGAGGACATGTTTTCATCAAGTATGTCTTTGTAAAGTGGCAGAGGAATAAGTTCCTCCTCACTATGCGCTATGAAAACTTCATCATCCTCATGAAGAGGATGATCAGATAAAATATTATTTGATGTACTGAGATAGTCAAAAGGAGTGAAGTTCAGACTGTTATCAGATTCACTAGAATATCCTGTAGAAAGAGAATCGGTGGAAGAATGATTGAAGTTGAAATCTGAGTGTTCAGAGGAAGAAGATAGGGAAGACATGATTCAAAATAAATTATTTTAGGAATGTTGGAAATCAAATTGAAAAAGAAGAGCACAAATATTTTTTTTAGATATGAGATAATATATTAGTTACAAGCAATATAAAAAGGCCAATATTGTGAAACGACGTGAATAGTAATAATAAGTGTTATGGGTGACGGTTGAGTTTTCGAAGAAGTGATAAAAAGAAATTAAATATTTATTTGAAGCAGTTCTGGCAGGAGAATCCAAAGAGTTCTCTTTTTTCCAGAGGTTTATTATGTGAACTACAATTAGCTTTTTATAGAATGTTTTTTTCTATATATTTAGATTTCGTATGGTGCACATCTTTCCTTTATCGAGATTAATTTTAGTGCACCTCTTTTTTCGAGACTGTTGCTGCATCACGGTAGATAGTATATTAATTATTTCAATTAGTTCAGAGTAATTAATAAAGTATTTTATAAGATGTGATATATGTGGACTGCTCTCACAGTTGCAGGGCTAATCTAATTTGTTAAGTCTGATTGTTGATAGGACTGCGACTTTTGTTGCATTTTATAAACGATCAAAATTCTGATACATATGACATGCGAATAAGGACAGCTACTCTGGTCGCAGTACTGAACGATAGCATATTTTGTCTATTATTTTTATGCGAATAAGGAATGTGGCTAGGGTCGCAGTCGTGATATAAGATCAGAAGTTATATTATATTAAGTTTGTGACCATGGTCGTAGTGCTAAAAGGTTTACGGTTAGGGTCGCACTCGTGATATAAGATTGGAAGTTTTGTTATACCATGACTGCGACCATGATCACTATGACAATATTTTTTTTGATTATATTTTTGAATTTATGTGTACTGCGACCTTGATCCTATTTATAATATAAATTGAGAATAAAGTATTTTTTAGTACCTAGATCGACCATAGTCGCAGTTCATTAAAAATTTCATGAAATATTATCCAACCAATCTGCAAATATTTTGGCAGTTATGAGAATACTTGATTTATAAAATATCTGCAAAATAAATCATTAACCATTATATTTCATTATTTTTTTTTACACTGTACATTTGTAATACAAAAAAATAGACAACTGCCTCATATCAAATTTCATTTGTCTACTCATTTCAGTTTCTTTTATTAAACCTATATGAATTGAAAATAACTCGAAATTAAACAATAAAAAACTATTATTACAACTAATTTTTTAAGTTTCATGCTTGTTTTTTTACTTTTTACTGCTGCTATTTTTTTCACATCATCTTGATCCAATCTTTTTTTTCCTTTATATTTTCGATGTAGAAGAATTATGAAATTTATAGCTGCACGTAAATTTCAATAAAAATTTCTCTATAAATTACAAATATTTTGGTAAATTTTTGTTGTGAATGAATTTTTGCTAGTGTAGAAGTAAAAATGAGGGATATTTTGATCAACTTCATTGACGATTCTTTAGGTAGGAATTTTTTGATTTTTTTTTAGTTCCTACACTCCGCTACTGATATGTGGTATAGATTCGACCACGTCACCGCCGGCTGAGGAAATCTCTCAGCTGACGGCTGAGGTACAGATACCCGCACACACCCACACACACAAATGTACCTCAGCCGCCAGCTGAGAGAGTCTCAGCTGGCGCTTCAATATGGTCGCAGTTCACTGCGATATGGTCGCAGTCCTTAAAAATCATATATTTTCAGTGTAATTAGGATTGAGAACATAGTAGCAGTCCTCATAAAAAACAGCGACTGTGGTTGCAGTTCTCAGAAAACACTGCTACCATGATAGCAGTGCTTAGAAAAATACTATGAACTTGATCACATTCTTCACAAAGATGCTCAAAATTGTGACTGAAATTCAGTCACGTCACGCGCCAGTTAAAAGAGTCTCTCTCAGCTGGCGGCTAAGGTACAGATCCCCCCCCCCCCCCCCCCCCCCACACACACACACACACACACACAAAGTCAAGTACAATTAAAATCATATCAAACAAATGCCATAAAAAATCAAAATAATCTGTTGCAAATAACAACACTAAATATTAAATACCAAAGATCTCTACTCCACATAAAAAGCTACACAAATACAGCTAAAGAGAGACTAGCAAAAAATATTATATTTAAAAAATTATCCAAGCTTTCTATGGTTACAAATATGAGAATATTATATTTAAAAAATATTGAAATTACACTAAGTACAACAACAATAGAAAATAACGAAAGTATATAGAAAATCTCTAATGGGAATGTTGCAGTTCATGTGCCAAAGACAAAGCAAAAATTTCAGTTTCACAATTTCTTTTTCTAATCACATAGCAAATGAATTGCATATTATTTAAACGCACAAAAAGAAAAATGGAGAGGAAAAAAGAAGTTCACGCTATCATTTAATTTGAACTCTATATCCCAATTCAATTGGAATATTAAGAACCACCAATAGAGTATGCGAAAAGTGAATAATTATCAGAGCGAGTTTTCCTTCAAGCATAGCACTCAAATATCCCAAGAAGAAAAGCTGTTTGGATACAAAAAGCAGCAATAAACAAGTGAGGCAGCAGAATAAAAGATGGTTCTTTATCATAAATATGAATATAACAGTGTTTCTGTTAAAAACACATTACAATAAAATTATTTGGTACAAATTTGAATAAGTATGAAAACAAATGTTCTCATCAGGAAGCACAGCAGGTTTTGGCAATTACTACCTTTAAATGATTATGTTCGCGGAAGAGACTTCTCCGGCCACCCTCGAAGATTTTGTAGGCGGCGGCATGTAAAGGAACGGTTTTCTAACTCGCAATCATTGGAAAATTGAAGGACTCATTCAAGGGCTGGAGCCTTGCAGTTGTAATGCAGCACCATAACGAAATCCTTGGCTGAGGTGCCGAGCGATGCCTGCGCTCTCTGTCTTGGTCTGTGCTGTAGCCAGATATCGGCCAAGCTGTGCAGGGGAAGTGCGGGGCTAACTGGCTGGCCCTGACACTCAATCTCCACCTGAAGCAACAAGGTCTGGAGTGAGACTGGGAACAAGATGATTTTTTTTTTTTTATCAGATGAAATGTAATGTCCTATTATACTTCAAATATTCACTACTTTTACATAGTTCTCATAAAGAAATGCAACACGAGAGGAGACTACATCTTAAGTGACCATTAACAGATTTGTGTTATGCATTTTCACCAAACAAGGTGTTTTATGATTGGAAACGTCCCAAATCATCATGTTACATAAGACCTTCGCTCATGTGCACACATCGTTCCTCTCGCTCAAGAGGAAGAACAACCCCCCATGCAGTTGAAGCTACTAATACGATTTTGCCTGGTGTCACTGTAGTGATAAAACTCTTCAATTTTGTCACGAAATAGGTCCATTCCAAGCACTGAAATCCCACACAAAGGAGTGCGTAGTTAAGAAGAACAAGGTGGGGGAAAAGCCTAGATCCCGCCCCTCTACTCTGACTCTGTCTTGACAGGGTGATTGCTTAAAGTTTTAGAAGTTAGTTCCAAATAGTCATAACAAGATTTGATGGTTAAACTCAAGGCCATGGTTATTAGCTTGAGATAACAGAAATTTATTATTCTAGACTACTGATGGTAAAAGACGAGCGAATGGACTGCTCACAGTACAAGATACGAGAAAGGCTCATATCTAAGATATGATAAAAGGCTAGTAAAAAATATAAGAAAGATGTACATGTATGCATATACTGTTCATAGTAAAATATGAGAAAGAATGCATATATTGCTGACAGTAAAAGATATGAGAAAAAAAATTGCATAAACCATGGACTTATACCACACTAATTAATGCAAACTTATAGCAGCTAATGTGAAAAAGCAAATTTCAGAAACCATAGGAAGAGGAGAGAAACCATCAGAGAACTGAACGCATACACAAAACATGAATTCACAGCAGCTAATGTGACAACACAAATTGCAGAAACCATATGAAGGGGAGATGAACATTTGAGACAATAAACAGCATTTGTTTGGCAAAAGCAAACAACAAGATTGTCACAAGGAAGATCTATCAAGGAGTGATGAGCACTCAATGTACCGGAAGCCTAAGGTTGTCAAGAAGTATTGGCATTTTGCAAAATTATCAAGCCTCATTGGGTTGGCGTGTAAGCTTTTATGTAGGACCAGCTTGTCATAAGGTTTGTCCCATAAAGCTTGTCACTATCTGAAGCCAACTCATAGATTCTCCATCTCTTGTTAGATATAAAATTCACATGTTTGAAAGAACACAAAAGGGAAGATATGCAAGCAACCATTGCAACTTGTATAACATCCAGTTGTTTATGAGAATGGAAAGAGTACATGCCAGTGTGGTGCCCCGTACACCATGACCATGTGTGGGTGCAGGATCAAGGGTGCATTTACCCTAAAAATACAGTGTTTTTTGGTGTTACGAACATGGCATACTCATTTCTCACATTTTACTTTCACGTATTATGACGGTCCATTCATAGATTATCATTTCTACCAACTATTTGACTTTCCATTACTAAGTATTTTTATTAGGAATGTTCCATGGAAATTATGTAGGAAATTAGTTTTTCTTCTCTTTTTCCACATTGAAGAAAACAGTGAACCAGGATGTCTGCAACATATTGCAGCATTTCTTGTAGTCGTGTATTCAAGTCTACACGTAATCCATTATATGTTATTAGTGCAATTAGGACATATGAAATGATTCAGATCAATTTATTTAAATACATTAATGATCCGAGCACTACAAAAGACAGTGACATTTATTTTTTAGGATTTATTATGGTCATAGTCCATCGATGAAGCAATTTAAACTAAGATCTGTTGATGCTACAAGGAAGAAGGAACTCACCTCAGCTTCACTTGAAAGATTAAACTTTTTCACGAGGTACTTTTGGATGAAAGAAACAGGTAGGTTGCCATCTCTTTAATGGGGAAAAGACAAAATGGTTAATAATCATGCACAGATTAGAAAATTGTAACAGAAAGATATATAATATAATGTACATTCTGTGCATGGAAAAAATCGAGAGTAACATAGATAAAAACTGTACATTTATAATCAAGTCACAAAGTGGGAACAGCAAAGATACTTCTCAGAAACATTTGATATCAACTCATCAACTAGTATTTGCAAGAAGTTAGGTTCTACACAAACATTTTGTATTTCCCTCTTTTGGACAATTAAATAAATACTATGAGGAGCGGGGAATCACTAGTAATTGAACGATAAAATAAGTAACATACCATGAAATGAATACCATTAACTCTTTATGCACAAATGAAGACCATATTTCCCCTACTCAGCTTGTAAAGATGCCACAAAGCTCATCATTCTCTGGCCACCAAGTTATTTATATCCCTCCTTAACAATCAAGATTAAGATAACAAACTGATTCGTGGTGTCCCCATATGGAGAAGATAGCCAAACAATTCAAGTCACATACTCCTGAAGCAAACCTCCGAGAGGAAGAACATTCATAAACTAAATCACAGTAGTCATTTTTAAAGATGGATCAGAGAAAGCAAGATTCCTCAAAAGTTAAGATCCCAACAACATTGAGGACAGTTGAGGATTTAACTATCTCAACTTTTTCTTCAACAGTGATCTATAAGGTGCTACAAGGAGAGAAATTTATATTGCAGTCAGATACTCAGTGGACTTGAGGTTTGTCTCCCCTATCCCTTTTGTGTATATTTGTTTTATGTACCATTTGAGGTTTTTGGGTTTCCCTGATTCATTTTAATTTGTTCAATTAAACTTTCTTGAATTTGCATTAAGGTATTCTAGAGCACAATATGCAACTTTGATTCCCTTCATTCTTCCATTCCCCCAGAATCACTCTTGAAATCAAATTGTACATCAACAAACTTCTTGTGGAAGGATGGGGGACACATTTGGTATCAGATTTAATGATAAAATTTTAATATCTATCATAGTTTCTTTTTCAAAGTTTTCTATTATAATCCACAGTCCACGCTGCTGCAGTCTTGAAGAGCCTGCTTCCGCCCCTCATGGAGCCCAATACAGCAAATGTCCCATGCCACGCCCTTGCTGACACAAGCACGAATATGATAGAGGATAAAACAGTGTCTATATGGGCGGGCGTGTAGGGAATTGCCAAAACAAGCCAAAAGTTAGCATGGGAAATGGTGAGAGATGAAGCACTAGAAGTGGGAAAAGCGGGATGGCTTTCATGCATGCAGCCTTTTCTTTGGGTGGGAAATCCTCTTAAATCTCGCTCTAACATCAGTACACACACGGAAAATACACACATGTACACACAACACAGACGCGGGCACACTGAAAAAAGAGCTGCAACCATTGGGTTGCCCCTCTGGGATTTGAACCCTGGACCTCCTCAACTCCCCCCCCCCCCCCCCCCCCAGCCACTGTGCCAAGATCATTATGATAAAGAATATATCAACGCCTAGAATTTTATTTTAAAATTTTCATACTGGTACTTTTTGTTTTCTCAGTCTGTGCTATCTAACAGATAAGTGAAGACAGAAAGAGCAAAGATCCTCAAAGCTAGGATAGTCATCTCTCGACTTGCATGAGAAAGAAGCAACTGTATATTGATAATAGTTTAAATAGAGTGTTTTGGTGGATGTTTTAAGATATGAGAATATCAATTACATTTGCTTACATTGCATTTGCATAACCACCATATTATTGTTGGAATAGTGTGTAGGACTGTAAAGCTACTTCTCGAGCATATAAAAGAAAAATACTTTTTAAGGAGGCAAAATATCCAGAATCCAGTCTGACAAATGTGAAAGTTTGTGCACTGGACTGCCTAGAATCGCATGATTATTCCTGACTTTGTTTTGCATAAGTGACAAATGGGGCTTATGTATCAAACTTATACAAACAATATGTGAAGGTCATGTGTGATTAGAATAGTCCCACATTGGAAAGTTGAGGCAAATTTGAGGGACATAAATAAAAACTAGGCTTGTACCATTTAGCTTACGCTTGAATCAGAATAGAATTTAGCCCATATTGTGTCTTCACTTGGTTGTCTCCCCAAGTAGTCCAATTTGTCGCAAGTCGTTAACACAACATTCCCTTATTGTACAAGTACAGGCTAACCGCTGGATAAATGCACAGCACTAACAATTGTAGTTTATGCATGCATCCATGTATAAGTTAGCTAACGATTGGATTAATGCACAACTCAACACTAACTATTGTATTTTTCAGTTCTCTATTTCCAAAACTTCAAAAACAAAGTTTTGTCCAGGCAAGACTATGCAATTCCAAACTTTAGCTAAGAGGGACTCACTTAATCCTCAGATAACAGGCAGAATTTTGACGTGGCGTTAGATCCCGTTGCCTGAAGCCATAGTACAGATTATAAGGAAAATCAATCATATCTAAAGAAAATGTTCCAAGCCAATACTTTAGCTTCAAGAAAAGGAAAATTCTCACGGGTCAAATGAGGGGAGTAGCGAGAGCCAAATTGGACTGGTCCTCCTTTCTCGTGTAGCACGTGCAGCATCAATGAGAGCCTGAGTCGAGGTTCCAAGATCTCTACGTTTTCGCCGTCTTCTCCTGACAACTACTGGGGGCATGTGACTACTGCCATCATAATTCTTGTCATCCTGAACTTTTAATTTGTTTGGATGTTCCCTGATCTTGCCTTTGTGCAATTCTCCTTCATTATCAGGATCATTGCTTTGTTCTGCCTTGATAGGAGGACTTGGTGGACCTGACTTGAGACCCCTTGTTCTATTAGCTGCTTCAACCAAACAATTTAGAGGTTTCCAAAGCTCAGCTTTATCCAAGAAGGATTCTCCACCATTTTCCAAGTCTTTATTAGATGTGTGATTTGATGGCTCGGCATTAGAAGAATTCTGCAAATGTAAATCAAAGTGCACTAAATTATAGCAAAGCAGAAATAAGAATGATATCTGCGAGCATAAAACAATTCCTTTCTTATGCCAACCAAAATGGTTCCATGAATTTCACTGACCTGCCTCTTATTTTGAGTCATCTTGGGTAGAGTTTCAGGCGAGCTTGAATTTTCTATGCGATCTTCAACATTATTGCCTTCTTTCTTAATGGATTCATCAATAAGAGGGCTCAGTCCACGTAAACTGGAGGCCCTTCTCGTCGTAACTTTTGTTCTTCTTCCTGTCAAGCCTGATTGTGTTGCTACCCTAGGAGTATTGACCACTAATGAAGAAAGTGATCTTTCCTTTCTTCTAAAAGGCAATGTTATTGTAGGTATAACTTCAGGAGCATTAACCTTTCTCCTTTTGAAGGGAAAAATTTTTGATCGTACATCTTGTAAACTGTGATCAGGCCTGCATCACATTTAAATACATGTTATAATAGCCGCACATTCTAGCAGAACAATGGATTTGAATCAATTAAATTTCAGTACTGTGACATATTATATGAAGACCTGCTAGTCATGTTGGGCAACACCAACATTGCACTCACATCTTCTTACTATCTCGTTAAGAATGCAACAAGAAATTTTTATTCATAACCATTATATACACCGACAGAAAGACCAATTCAATACTGAAATTACCAAGATACTGAGAAACCTGGCATTTGGCGAACCTCATGTAAAACCATATCATAATTTTCATGAGGCATAAATAAAAAAAATATAGATAAATAGATAAATTACTTGCAATAAATATGGAGCATGCATTATGTCAATCCTAATTAAAGTAAACAAAGCAATGTATAACCTTTGGTCCTCATTTATGGATAAAAACATCTGAAAAACAAAACTATCTCAGCACCTATAATTGAAAAATGCTTCGGTGCATCTCAACTCTGCATTGGGAATGCCCCAATAAAGATGATAGGGACCGCTCCCCTGGTCCATATCATTATGATGTCGCCACGCATCCCCCACCACCATGGATATGTGCCACCTGCCCTTTGCCCCCATTTGACCTCCCACTCCGTTTTAAGGGCGGCAAGAGAGTCGTCATCGTTGTTGCATCAACCAACCTCGTTTTCGTCGAGTTCACCGCCCACATCTTCAGATGTCGCATCTGTCGGCATCGACCAAGTTTGTTCAAGGCCTGGTGCTGCTGTGAGAGAGAGATAGATTATGGTTGATGGGGCTGCTGGTGCAGTTGAGAGAGAGAGAGAGAGAGCTGTAAATGGGTCGATATTATCGGGTTGTGGGCTTTGCAACCTACTACCCAGTTCAAATCAGACCCATTAAGAAAAAAACAGCCGTAAGTTGCATTTAGATTAATAACTCAGGTGATTCAAAAATAATCTCTTAGATCAAACTACACATGCACCAAGTTACCTTCACTCGCAATTAATTCACCAAAAACTATTCCTTTAATCAAAAATTTTGTTTAACACATTTCTAGCATTAATATCAAGTGGAGTAGAATATTGAAAATTCATGCTCTCTGATTCGAAAAGCAGAGATTGATTTTAACTTTTTCATACTTTTTTGAGTATTTTAGGATCCTTTTATTTAATTTTTGGGTCATTTTTAGCCATATTTTGTTTTATGCAAATTTTATACATTTATTAAAAGTTTATAATAAACATAAGTTTAGATATTATTTAAATTTTGATAAAGTCAAATTTATTTTGAGGAAAGATTTTCTTGAAAATTTCTTTAAACGCCATTATGATGTTGATTTGTCAGTACTAACAAATAATCTTACTAATTCAAATCTACTCTTTAAAAAAATCAAGGAGATATTCGTACACGATGTTCTCCAATACGCTTGATTCAGCTGATCAACATGTTTAATAGTAAGAAAATTTGAGCAATCATTGGCATAAACAATATAGATCAAAAAATTCTAAAATATTACAAGGTAGTGAATGACAAACCTATTCGGTTCTTGGAAAGTCTATCTCTATTATTAAGAATAATCGAAAAATAACTAATTAGTTGATTATTAATTTTACAATTAAATACATTAAATAAAGAAGAAATATTATATAATTTGCATAGTTAAATAATATTACAAGACAAAATTTGAAATAATACAATAATTAACAATGAACTAAATATTCAACACAACCAAAGTTTAATTATAAAAAAACCATTCAAATTTATCAATTCTCTTGTGACCTAAACAAAATCTATTTCCAAATAAACTCTAACTCGCTTTCAATTAATCTCGAGATCAAGTTTCAAAAAAAATCCATTGAACTCATCCATCAATGTATTTATCATTTTTTTTAAGAAAATATTAGTAGGTTATTTATACTACTATTGAAGATAAACAAATATAAATAGTGAATTCTACCTCAAATTACCGTACATATTGTTTGACCAAATATGTTTTATTTTAGATATATAACATAGTTTAAGGATTTAATATATCTTCAAATGATTGTTTGATTAATTATTTATAATTTATTATTTATCCAAAATCATCTGATTATCAATAAAATGCAAATCAATAACTCACTCAACAAAATTTCTAATAAAAATAATTTAGACATCGTTCAGATTTTGAAGAAAGTCGATTTTATTTTAAGGAAAGATTTTCTTCAAATTTTCTTTGAAAAAGCCATCATAATTAGCCAGTTGGAACTAAAATGAGTAACTAATTGAGTGGAACCAGCTAGTATGGGTGACCTTCTATGGAGATTTTTCTATAGGTGTTGTTTAAAAGTTATACTATTATGATGGAATGCATACATTAAAAGTAAATTCACAATCATTTTTACTTAAATTTATTTTTCATTAAAATAATTTTATTATAACACACACTAATAAAATACAAATTACATGTTATTACAAATTTTGTAATAAAAGTAAATGTAAACATTATTTCTAAAAATTCAATTTTATTGTTAAAAAAATTCAAAATGTGGCATGCAATTGGAGACTAAGGATTTGGTTCTCCACCAATTAGTATCTTATATTGCATATAATATGTGACAAATCAAATTTATTGTATTTATATTTGCTTATATTCAATAAGAGTATACATAAGATACAAAGAAAGTGATACAGATTGAATTTCATTTTGGAACAAGATAGAATAGAAATGATAAAATATTAATCATCAAATAGGATATAATTCTCCGTCAACTAGTATCTTGTAATACATGTGACGGAGTAAGAATCTATATATCGATGAGCATTACTTTCATCAATAATATACAATTTAGTTCTTCAAATTGATTTTAACAATTTTCAAATTTGATTTTATTCTTGCATCTCTAAAAATTATAAATAAAACAAAATTCTAAAATCATATTCATCAATATAAACAAGCCACATTTGGGCGGGCTACATCATGCGCGAGCCCAAATGTAGGCTTTAGATTCAGTTTCAAAACCAACTAACGCCAAACCAACTTGTTTTGACCCAATTTGGTTTTTCTCTCATGAGCCAGACTCTTCCATCTCCAAATTGAAAATTTCATCCCTAATTTGAGAAGGGGGGAGAGAGAGCAGTGTGTGACCCACCACCTCTAGACCCTCACTCACCATCTCTCCCCTCTTCAATCTCTAAACCCATCCCAAAATCATCAAAGATCCAGTCTTTTTCATCTGGGCACCTCCAAAAGCCCATCAAAATCCAATCTTTTTCATAAAAATACAATCTTTTTGATATGTCCTTATCCTTCCGGCCGCCACGACGTCGGCATATACGAGTGATCGTGGCTGCGATCGTGGAGAGGCGGTGCAGCGGGAGAAGCGTTTGGGTGCAACCAGTTCGATTTCGAGGGCTGAATTGAGAGGAGGGAGAGAGGATCGTCCTTGGAGGCAATGGGTTTAGGGAAAAGAAGAGGAAGAGGAAGGAGAAGAGGAGGAGAGGAAAAAAAACAAAAAAAGGAAAAATATCACTGACAGACTCGTCCACTGTGGAGGCACAATAGAGGGAAACCAGTTGGATTAGGGATATCAAGCGGGCCAGTCTAGCTCGGCCCGGCCTCGGGCATGACGGGCCAAAGGCTGGGCTGAGTCGAGCTCACCCAGCCCGCAAAAATGCTGACGGCCCGAACCTGGTCCCCTTTGGAGATCTCGGGTCCGAGCCCCGACCCGCTTGAGTTGGCCCCCATGCCGGCCTGGCCCGGATATTTATTAAAAAATAAAAAATATTATACATATTAAATAAGATTTTCTCTCTCTAATTTACATAAGTGTTTGGTGGTGTAGCTGATCATCCAGCTTGTCTCACACACCTGAGGTCCTCGGTCGTTCAAACCCGAGCATTCACACTTTTTTTAACATTTTATTTTTAGAGGCGGAAGCCCGGGGGAGGGGGCAGGATGGCGGAGGAGGGGGAGGAGCCGAGCCGGCGGAGGCCCAGGGTGGCGTGGGAGGCGGAGGTGGAGGCCCAGGTGGGCGGGGCGGCAGGGACCGGAGAGGAGAGGTGGAGGCCCGGGGGCAGAGGAGAAGTGGGTGGCGGGCGGCGGAGGAGGAGGAAGGGGAGGAATCGTTGGGCGTGGGTCTCGTGTCCGGTCTGTGCACGTGCCCGACCTGGGTGGGCCGTGAGCCATGTTTAGCGAACCTGAGTCCTGCCCATGGGGGGTGCCGAACCTGGGCCGGGTCTGGCCCAGATGTCAGTGGGTCGGGCCTGCGCCCCCACGGGTCGGGCCCCTGCGAGTAGCCGGGCCGGGCCGGGCCGGTTAACACCCCTAGGTTGGATTGGTTGCCATCCCATTGAACGACCCAAATCCCCCCCCACCACCCCCTCTATTATTTTCCTTAAAGAAGCACCCAAGCCACTCCATATAATTCCGTCTGATAAGTCTCTTCTTCCAAGTCACCAGCTAGCCGCGTCCACATACTATAACTTTTATTTTTTTCTCCAACCAAATTCTTACATTCTTACCGCATCACATCTAAATATAATATCTAAAAAGAAAATCATCTCAGATTTTACTCTAAGAATAGCAAATCATAAGCTGAACTGTTGAATAGCGCCCAAGTTTGACCCTTAATTTGGATATCTTTTTGCTCTTGTTACCCTGTTAAGACAATAAATTCATCTCATCTCTATATTATGAATGAAACTGACTCTAGTAGCTTTCTGCTCCAAATATTAATTCCATACATGTTAACCCATATGGCTAGAAGCTCAGAGGGCCTAGTTCAATTTCTATCCTTAGTTACAATCTGAGCCATAACAGATCCCTACATCATATGTCATCTTCCGTTCACATCATCAGGACTGTTTCCAGTTAACCATGGAGGATTGCTACCAATTTGCATGAAATTAATTATAGAACTAATAAAATTAGATCGCCTTACATGTCAGCTACCCTTCAGGTCCCACCACATTTGCAACTAGTAGTCAGCCTATTTTGTCTATGTCACTCTACTTCAGATCAACTTTTTGTTAAATTCTTTTTGTTATCACACAATGAATAGGTAAGAAATCCCTTTAATTACTAGTTTTGCTTATAATCATTTAGATTCAGTGTACCATAAACAGGGTATGGATTCCAAACTCAGATGACTGAATGTACTTGTTTACTTTGATTTGGGCTTAGATATCTGTCTAGCATTCTCAGTAAATATGACCCGCAGCAGAATATCAATTGATTTGATAAAGACCAGTCACTTTGTGAGCAGCAACTGACAGTAGAAAAACCCAGGACATTGGTTTCTAGGCTAAGTATTTTAAGTCTCATGTTTTAAATTGATATGCACATGTTTTTTAATATTTTTGGGGGGAGTATGCATATATTGAATTCAATAAGACAGAACAGATCATCTATCAGAGAAAAGGAAACTAAAGGTAATTCGTAAATCAAACTCTCAAGAAACAAGGCTCAAAGTTCTTATATTGTCATGCCTCAAGTGAAATTGAATAGTCTCACATGGGACATATACTGGAAAGGTCTCTAATATATAATAGTTTCCATGAAACTCTCAAGAATAAATCCTAGATAGCACCTTTGAGGAAGAACAATGGGAAAAAATATACCCAGAGTGTTACAAATGGTATCAGAGCTAGCACCAACACAAAGTGTGTAAAACTAAATGTCACACAGAGCAAAGTACCAGACAAAGTAGTGTCACACCACACGAGGATATAGTGGGGGTCACCTCTTGAATGCGTGTGAGCCACCTCTAGAATCCATGGAGGCCACCTCTAAATCCCACATCGCCAGGTAAAGTGCTGGTATGGCAAGGATGCCATACCCTGAACGAAGAGAGTATGTCATACCCAAATGAAAGTGAATAGTCCCACATAGGATACACACTAAAAATGTCTCTAATATATAATAGTTTCCATGAACTAAAAAAATAAATCATAGTTAGCATTCTTGAGAGAGGGACTATGGAAAAAAAATATATACTAGGGGCATTACAGTTATCAACTTACTGCAGATTATCATGATGTTGCATACTGAATTTTTCTCCTACACCTACACTTGCATTTTACAATGTAGACGAACAATTAACTAGCACCTAATAGCTACAATATATAATGCAGTTTGGTATTTAAGAAAACATTGACCCAACCTAACTTTTAAGAAAAATAATCGACAGGTCCGCAACAGATTCACTAATAACATCCTCAAAGGGTAACTTATTTAGTAGGAAACTAAGTTGTGAATTATATTTCTTATGTCAAAGTAAAGTGGGATGAACCATCAAGAGACTGCCTTAGTATGCCACATGGCATCCTACTACTCATGACATGCAATGGCATACCAGAGTAGCATGTAGACATGGTTAAGGTATCATGTCGAACCCATGGCATGCCAACACGACTATATCTTAAAGAGAGAAGAAAAGAGAAGGCACATTCAGACGATACATTCCAATATGCTGAAGTTCAGCTTAATTGTGTATAACCACATGTTACCTCATATGGAATCATATTTAAATCAATATAATAAATAGTACAGGCTCAGACCGCAAATCATGCTGATAACCAGTTGCATTGTGCATATTGTACAAAACAACACAATATGGATCCACAAGAAGATGTGTGGGAATAATTTAATATAAAGATAGAAGTCCAGTTAATGACTCTATGGGTACACTCAAAACAATTAGAAGAAATAGAACATGTCCACAAAGAAAACTTCTGAGTTTCGCACATCTCAACATGTATGAACATCAGTATGTTTCTTTTTTGAAGTACCTACTATCTTAAACTGCTGCTACTATTATTTGCGCTCTTTTGTGCCATTCTTTTATATTACTAATATTGGTAGCAATGCTAACAAAAGAGATAAGTAATCACAGTTATCTATTAGAAATCCTAGACAATAGCCCTTACAGCTTCATCTCTTATTTGGGTGACATTTATTGGGAACAACAAGAAAACTTTCTGGAGATCTCCTTCCAATTACATTGCAGTTCCCCTTTCCATGTGCCCTTTCTAATAAATAACAAAGACATTATTGGCCCAACAGATCAATGCAAAATGGATGTCCCACTCCTACAGATTCAATGAAATTCTGCTGTTAAATACGTTTGTGGAGCAGGATATAGATTTTCTTCAAGATCGATAACCTGATGGAACGTGCTCTTAGTAATAAATTTTAGTAATGTCTAAAATCAAGATCGTAAAAGATAAAAAGCTGACCTGAGTTTCTCTACTGGAACACAACCCAAATCAATGTTACATATAGGACAGCAATCTACTTCCTCGTCATTTAGCTTCTTGATAATACACTTCCTGCAAACTGCATAAAGTGGTAGTAGAGAAGCAGTGTTATCGAAGTTATATGTCAGTATATGCACAAAACAAGTAGGGGTACTAGATTTTGAACAACTCATTCACCAATTGCAAGGCGCAAAATAGTTCACAGATAAGTGAGGTGATAAGCATTAAATTGGTTGAAACATTACAAAACATGAATAAGAAATAATAATAATAATAATTATTATTTAACAGATTAGCCAGTAGTAGAAGATATCAAACATATATACTTAATCATATCAACATATAGTTATCCAATAGGTTTAACAAATTGTAACATAATCACACAAGTTGGTCATCCGTTTCGGGCGTGAAACAATCCAAGGATTTGTATCAATGAAATAATTTTAGCATGAAGTAGAAGATATCAAACATATATACTTAATCATATCAACATATAGTTATCCAATAGGTTTAACAAATTGTAACATGATCACACAAGTTGGTCATCCGTTTCAGGCGTGAAACAATCCAAGGATTTGTATCAATGAAATAATTTTAGCATGAAGCTATCTAAGGATTTGTATTGCTGAGCTTGATGACAATAATACATGAATCAAATTGAAAATAGACGGGCAACAGGATCTAGACTCTATTATTACAGAGAAAGGGGGGGTCATAACTCATCACTCCTCATTATGATGTGACATTTTCAATCAATGTTCTTCTATAAACAGAAAACCCAATGAAGCTTCATAATTTAACATGATCAAATAGAAATTTACATGGACTCAGTTTTTCCCATAATCCCACGAGAACAGAAAACTCCAATACCCTTTTTTTCCTTATTTCTTATCCAAAAACACCTTTTTTTTCTGCATGAGAACACGCATCAATAACCTCCCCACCTCATCAAAATGATATGAGACAGCACAGAAGCAGAAGCAGCCAACTCTGCATGCGATCGCAAAAGGGGCAAAAACAGAAAAATTACGGAAGGACCCAGACCCCAAGATCGAATTTAGACGCGAACCCCTTTCCCGCAACGAAATATTACGACGAATCCAGCTCGAGGCGAAGAGAGAGAGAGATATATATATAGAGAGAGAAGGTAGAAACTCACACGTGTGGAGGCACTCGTATATGGTGGTGGCGTCCCTGAGGAGCTTCTTGCAGAGGGGGCACGCCATGCAGGCGGCCAGCAGCTCCCGCCGCACCCTCACGACCTCCGGCCGCCGCGGGGCGGATCCAGCGGCGGTCTCCATGTTCCTTCTCGCCAGCGCAGGCTATCAAGGCCGGGTGCATGGGGAAGGGGAGGAGAATCCAGAGGGCGGCATTTGACCGAGGCAGGTGACGTGAGAGAGAGGGATCTGGCGAATTTGGGAGATTGGGTGGTGGGGGAGCGTTAACGTGGGCCGCGGGGCAGCGGAACCGGATCAAGCGGCGGGTTTCGGGTCTGGGATTTGTTGGGACGACGACGGACAGAGGGGGGGGAATAAAAAGCGAGGAGGAAGTGGTCTTTTTGGCGTGACTGAGAGGAGCTCCTCCCGCAGAGAACGTGTCTTCGGGATGGAAACCGGGGGGGTCGCTAATGTGAGCGGCTTATCAAATGGGGCGCAGATTAATAAACCCGGACCGGCTTTTGAGAGTTTCATTTCGGGGCTGTTTGTTTGCAAGGAAGTTGACGGAAGTAAGGAAATAAGAAAGTATAATTGCTCACTTTATTATCTATCTAAATATCAGAAAAAAAAATAAGAAAATCTTTTTTTTTTCTCTTTTATCTTTTACACAATCATTTCCTCACTTCCAGAGTGCTACAGTTAATTTTGTGGTCATGTAAATCTCATTTGTAATAAGTTGTAACACAAAACAGTTAATGTTTTTGATCATATAAATCTCACTTGCATTCTAATTACAGTCTATTTTTAATTTTTCTTAAAATTTTTATTTTAATATTATTTTACGATCAACTTTCTGGTCAACTTTTCCACTTCCACTTTCACATTACTATCCAAACACCGAAAAAGACAACATTTTTCAAACTACACTTCCCAACAATATCCCCGGAAAACTTACTAATCAATTCTCAAGTTCCAAAGGAAATTATTACCACTTCCTCAATTCCTCACTTCCATCCTTAACAAACAGGCCTCAAGACTCAAGAGTAGAACCGTGGATTATTTTTTTTTTGCCAGGCTCGTACTCCCTTTGTAGTACACGTACTTGTTGGGCTAAATGTCCTGCTGGGGGCCTGTTTGTTTATTTGAAAATGGGCCTTGATTGTTTCTTCGAAAATAGGCTTTTAAATCAACGGTGCACATGGAGTCACGTCAGTTTCTGCTGAAGCGTCGTTTCGTTGTCTTGTAAAAAAAAAAATTGTGGTGGGACAAGTAAAAATTTTATATGATGTCTCTACTAATTTTTGTGCACTGAGACTGAAAAAAACTCGAAAAATTACTATTTATGACCCCACTTGACTCATTTCTTTTGAAAATCCGATAGCGTGAGCCTCACTTAAATTTTCTACACTCCATTTATGAGAGTAAAACAAACCCTAACTGTAGGACAAGGAGAAAAGTAAAAAAAAAAAAAAAAATTCAAATTTTCTTTTATTTTTTGTGTATGTTTGAAAATTTCTTGGAGTCAAACTTGTCACAATGCAAATCACAGATCTCAAGCCCCCTGTCAGTGAATCCTCTCGCCATAATGCAGCAATTAGATAATAAATTTGTCTGATCATGCATTTAGAGGCAACAAGAGTTAACAAGAGTTAGACTTCTAACCCCAGTAACTCTTTCAAGGGCTTCAAATTTTTTTGAGTTGAACTGTAAAATATAATAATTTGAGTTTTTCTTGACATTGATAATATAGTGATTGAGTTGTCTCCTCTTTCTCTCTTTATGAGGGAGGAGGTATTATATATATTTCCTTGTGGTCAGAGACGGCTAACTCCCTCTCTTCAAATTCAAGAACACATAACTCCACATTCTGACACTCTTAACCTAATAAACCGTAATTCTTTGCTCTCTTTCAAATAGTTGCGAATTGAGCGGTTTTTATGGTCACTGCGTCTCTTTCGAAAACAAATAACCTCCTTGCTCCCCAAACTCGTCAAGAACTTAATTTTGTTATTGAGTTTGATAGAGATCTTATAAATTTATAATAGATTTGTATGTGAATGTTGTAGAATTTGACCCGTTATCTTTTCACATGCAGAGCCTACTGACTTAGAGTAACGTCTGAATTTATTCTCGAATCTCATTGCATATGAGCGTTTGCTCATAGTGCTTTTAAACATCTTCACTCGTTTTTTTCCTCTAAGAAAAGCACAAACTGGAAAAACTTTAAAACGTGGCAGCAAATTCTTTCGTATTGTTGAAAAAAAAAAAAACAGTGAAAGAGCAAAACTAATAATAGAGTGTCTCTCTTTGTAATAAATAATCAATAAAACGAAAATAACACGCATATGCACAGAGAAAAGAGTCAGTATCATATTATTATATGCCTGCAATCATAGTTCTCGTTCAAATTCCTCAGCACAGGAAAAGCCCCAAACACGTTGTTTTTTCAAATTGAGTCACCTCTGGGCTCCATTTCAAAATTAGATTGAATTCCCATCATCACATCTCTTGATTGCACGAACTCTGCAGATTGTACAGCCCCTGCCAACATGCAAATTGTAAATAGTACAGGGCCTTTATTATCACTAGATTAACGCGTGCAGGGTGTACTTGTGTTAAATTTGTGCTTAAAATTTTTGTGCTACACTTGGACCTCCTGTTAGCTCCGAGCACGGTTTCAGCTCGAATTGGCGAATCGAATCGAAATCCTGAAACAAAAATTAGAGCAGGATGTCAGTTCCTTGGTTCCAAATCGAACCGGAACCAAGCCTAGCTGGTTCAGTTCCGGTTTCGTTTTTTAAGAATCGAAACCGACGATTTCAGTTCTTGAACTGGATTTTTTTTTTTTTTTTTTTGACCCTTTAGGTCAGCCTGTTGCTCAGCAACAGGCCTTTGGGTTTGAACCGGACCGAAACCGGCCGATTGCTCATATAGAGGAGCAGGAACCGCCGGTCAGGTCTACCGTTCTCCTTGTAAAGGCTGGATTTCAAAAGGCTCCTTTCATTAGCGAATTGTTATGGGATAGTTTCTTTTTAGGCCCAACAGAAGACTAACGAAGTCGTCGAGATTTGAGTTTATGGGACATTTATTATGTGCGTATTTTAAGATCCTATTACAGCATCAGCATGTATATTTATATGTATTATAAATATAATTATAAATAACGTTATGGGATTTTTGTGACCGACCATTGGGCCTTGGCCGACTGTAACAAATCTAAACGGGCTTTATTTTCAGGCCTCTGAATAATTACTCAATTTTAATCAAAAAACGGCATAACGTGCATCTCTCATTGGGCTGGGCCCGGGTGAATATTTACACAGAAAAAAGGAAAAGGAAAAAAAAAAAAAAAAACTCTTGACAATGAATTTAATGCTGGAAACCACAAATAATCTCAAGACTTCTGACAAGAAGCAACACACGTGCCATGTATTTCACCTGTCTCTTGAAAATTAGATTTGCATTAAAGTATCCAACAAAGCAATGAGCTGGATACATCAATGTGCACGTGTGCACAAGTTATCATCAGTGTTGAAGACACGTACACGTGTTGATGTGCACAAGCCGCCTACAATATGGCTACATACATGGATTCATCGATGCATGACCGTGTCAAGTTCATGTAACACGCGCAAATAAAGTCGAGAGAGAATTAATTCAGTACCTCTGAAGTACGAATACGGCCTACAACAGAACAGGAGAACATACTAGAAGAGCATCTGAAACTATTTAGCTACTACAAATGTTGTATGCAACAAATGTTATATTTCTTCGTTGCAGCGAACCGAGCATCCCATAAATATTAAGAATAAATCTATAAAGATAGCTAGAATTATTACTCAAATAATATTTTTTCTCTTTCAAATTCAAGCTTAAGAAGTTACACGCACATAAAATATGAAGAGTAAATTGTAGAAAACCCTCTTACAGTATCATGATTTCATAAAAACATTCTCTATACTATTGAAATGAGGAGAAAACTCCCTTTACTATTAAATTTAGCAAAAAAATCTTATACAGTTGTAGATTTGATAATAAATTCGCTTGTTATATTGAATTTAGTGAAGTACATATTTATACGTTGTTGTACTAATTAAGATATGATAAAAAAATCATATCTATTAAAAATTACAAAATATTTCACTAGTACATGTGTGTTTTCTATTGAATTTAATAGTATATGAGAGCTTTCTACTCATTTCAATAGCACAGAAGAGTTTTTCACAAAATCATGATAATGCAAGGGTTTTTTCTACATAATTTACCCAAATATGAAATAGTAATTGAGCTGAATTTTGATCAGATTATGCCTGTTAGTTGTATACTTCACTTTTAGCATGTTTTTAAAATTTTGGCTCATAGATCAAAGAAGCTATGATTTAAATTAACCAAGACATATACATGAACCTAGTTCTAAGAGCTCACACCAAGGGCAAGTTCAGGAATCATCTCCATGAACATGCAAGGATGCAGATATTTGTGCACATATTAGGCACTAATGTCTCCCTTAATTTGTTGTGATAAAAAAAAGAATGAAGCCAGCTTATAGACAAGATGCCTCTTCTCACAAATCACAGATATAGAGAGTCATCTTGCTAATCAAGGAAGGATGTGAAACCAGTGGACTTCCACTTGTTTTTCCCTGTTTCCCTTCTTTCATTCTCTTTTAATGACCAAACATAAAGTAATCTTGTCCCCAGAGTAAGACACTTTTGCTCCATAGTGCAAGTTTGCTTTGTGCTATGGACCTTAGATTAAATTAAAACAAGCACTTATAAGAGTCTAATAATTAATTTGCTTATTTTAATTATAGGCTTCTCTTCCAATGAATGTGAAGACCCACTTTTAAGTGATTTAATTAGGGATAATGATCACAATCCTCCATGTGAGGGTTAATGTCTACAACACTTTTGACTCAAATTGAATAGAGATATACTTTGTATTTGTTGTACCTAAAGGGGAAAAAAATTTACATCTAAATGTGGATTCAGGGGACAAGGAGCAGCCCCATGTAGTAAGCATTCACTATTAATCTACTTATGATGCTTAATTAAGTGGTTAGTACAAATAATTATACTAGTCAGTTAAACTAATGCATCACTAGCTGCAAAGATTCTATGAATGATCACTATTTTATCTTCTGAGCAAAATGTAGGTTTCCATAAAATAATTCTGAGCACAATGTGATGGCTGCTTGAAATGCTAAGCAATGGCATTAACTAAGAAAGCTAACAATGAGTGTGATTATAATAACAAAGAGTGATTTTTCATTGACTCTCCCTTGATTTTGGCTAGTCAACCCCATTTGCTCTCAAAGTTAGAATCACTAGCAAGATCTTGAGAATCATGATGTTTTTGCATAATTCGAGTTTAATCATCAGGTTATGGGGCCATCTTCACAAAAGTAAGATGGAACCCTTGGATTTGATGCCAATTATCACAATCCAAAACAAGCAAAACCATCAAATATGTCGTGCATAGAGCAAGTAGGCCCTAGAGTTAATAAGACATCTCATCTAACACATCAATAATATTAAACTAACACATGCTTTGATCTCGTAGCATGGATCCATCCACATGGGCTGCTCCTTGTCCCCTCCGAATCCTCGGGATCCGACGGTCGACATCCTCGCGGCCGAGAATGGTCGGCCGAGCTTGCCCCATAATGGGCAAGCATTGCTCTGATGAGTGTCACCAGCAGACCATTTTGGTACTCGATGTCCCCTACCACCCCTTACACACAGAGAATGAAAGCCTTGAGAGATAGAGACACTGTCCCCCCCATATAATTTATCTTCTCATAGCCTATATATATCAACAACCTCATATGCACTCCAACTCATCAACAACACAACCACATACAATCAAGAGAAGTACTACTCATTACATCTACACATTGCTAAAGAGAATGGAAGGTGATTGCAGTGTCGACAACCTCAAGGCGACCGAGCTGAGGTTGGGCTTGCCAGGGAGCGAAGCCGCAGCTGAGAGACCGGCGAGGGGCACCAAGAGGTCCAAGGAGGGAGGATTGGAGGGAAGCAACGATCGTGAGGCCAAGTATGTACAAACATGGATCTTGTGTTACGGATTCGATCTTTATATAGCGTGTTCCAGTACTAATTGATGGCTTTGTGTTCGTTTTCGCAGGGCACAAGTCGTTGGATGGCCACCAGTTCGATCCTGTAGGAAGAACAGCTTTCGAGCAAATGTTAGTGCAGATGTTGATGGTGTGGGAATGTATGTGAAAGTTAGCATGGATGGGGCTCCATACTTGAGGAAGATTGATCTGAAGGTGTACAAGGGGTACAAGGAGCTTAGGGAGGGATTGGAGGACTTGTTCAAGTGCTTTTCCTTAGGTATAACACTACAATGATGCTACACAAAATTGATGTAAAATGATTTAAAGTACAATAATGTGATGATTTTACATAGATCAATAACAAACTTTTGATCATTTTGATTGATTTCAGGTGAACTCTCAGGGTTAGAAGGATGCAATGATTCGGATTACGCAATCACATACGAGGATAAAGATGGGGATTGGATGCTAGTTGGAGATGTTCCATGGGGGTGAGTAAATTTTGTGTTTACGCTCTTCATATGCAAACTTGAGTTAGTATTGAAATGCTAGTCTTTGATTATTTTTCAATGAGTTGATCT
The DNA here is from genome assembly GCA_038442645.1 of Agave tequilana. Classification (NCBI taxonomy): domain Eukaryota; kingdom Viridiplantae; phylum Streptophyta; class Magnoliopsida; order Asparagales; family Asparagaceae; genus Agave; species Agave tequilana. Next base: position 102,422 of record JAVJIF010013201.1, read on the forward strand.
CTCTGTTTGTGATGCTTGTAGGATGTTCATCCCCTCTTGCAAGAGGCTGAGGATTATGAGAGGATCTGAAGCAAGAGGATTGGATTCAAACCAGTGACACACAAGGATTTGGATCTCTCAACTTGATCAGCTCATCAATTTCCCAACAAATAAAAGAAACTGAAGATGAAACGATAAGGGGAATTGAGAGCAAAAGGAGATGTAGAAGCTGAGATGTAAAGAGTGGCTTTGTTTCCTTGGTGTACCTTTCTTTTTCTTAACTTTCTTATTTTGTTCGCATTTCATCCAAATACAGGCTGCATGTAGCAACTGTGAACTTGCTTTTCATCTAATTTTTTGTACAAAGAATTTTTTTTTACATGTTTGGGCACTTGTGTACAGTGGAAACTATTCATTGATCAAAGTAAATTTTGCTTAGAATTTGACTTTTAAGGCTATTACCCTCTTCTCAAAAGAATAAAAGGCAATGGATTCCCCCAAAATTAATGCTTTCAATTGGAGGATTTGTGATACCTACATTTGGATGATTTTTAATGAAGAGAGGGAGAGAGGGAGAGAGAAACTGCGTTTAAGGTTAGTGGTAGAATTGAAGGACACAAGAAATAAGTCTCAGGCAGAAAATATCTAAAATCTATTTGAATTTTCTGATTCCAAAATAGTACATAGAAATTGAAATCTAGATTGAGGAGAAAGAGCTCCCTCCCTCCTTCCCTCTTAATTTAGCAAAAAAATAACTTTCCCATGAGGTAGAGTGATTGAAAAGGCTTGATTGAAACCTGAACTCTGTTTTCTTTTACAAAAATTGATAAGAAACAAAGAAGAATTAGAAGAGAAGATGAAGACATCTGCTCCATTTAAATGCTCAATTTATTAACCATCAAAACTAGCATATACCTGCAACAACCATGACCATGGTGAAGAACAGATAGGTACATATGAAATTGCAACTGAAAAAAGAAAAAGAAAAAGAAAACAGAACAGTATCCATCAGTCATCAGCAAGCACAAATTATCCAACATGATGCTTGTGCTCACCTAGCAATCCCATAATTGAGAACTTGAAAATACTTAATTACCAAAATTTAAATTAACTTCATCATGATTTGGATGATAACCATCATAAAAACTGAATGGATCCTCGGCCGATTTCAATGTATACCGGCAATATCTTATCATGTTAGAACCTGATATAATATTAACCCTGTAATATCGTCATGATATCCGGACCGATATTGCCAAAATGGTCGATCTAGCCGATATAAACAGTCGATATTGATGAAATAGATAGTAAAAACCATTAGCCGATACCGAGATTTTAAACCATGTTTCAGAGAAAAAGTAATGACAGAATGATTGCTGAAAACAAGAAATTAGTACAGCTAGTGTCAAGCTGCAGAAACACACTGACCTGCAGCTTCACCGCATGATAGCATCTATTGCAAATGTGATCACTCAACTTAAAGGACATCTACATTCCACTTGTACCATATAAATTAATGCATAAAAAAGGGCATGAAAAAAAAAGATGTTCAATGTCATTGAATACAAACTACAAACATAATTCTGAGGAATCACACTATGAACACCTCTGTGTAACTTAATCTGCGGTGTGACAACCATATCGTTTCTTTTACAATCATGTGTATAACTTATCCCAGGTCAGAAATGAGAACCTGTAGCGGTGAAAATATTGACATCTCACCCTTTTCATATAATTTAACATTTCTTAGGCTTGTCCTGATATGTGAACCCCGAACATGTAAGATTGCTTGGTACTGAAGGCCCATAGCTAGCATCACCTGGCCAACCCATTGCCTGTAGATACTGTTGGTAAGCCAAGTGAGCACCATGGTTTTCAGAAGCATATGATTCAGTTCTTGGAGATCATCCCAAGGTATAAACTCTCCTTCCAAGTGCTTCTCTTCGGAAGGAAGAAATGTTGTGCGGGCGCTATCCAATCACAACAACCAAATAATAGAGAATCCCAAGACCTCCAGCATAAAGAACAACCCAACAATCACACGAAGAACACACAAATCACAAAGACGAAATTTAACGAGGTTCGGCCTGAATGCCTACGTCCTCGGGGCAATCAACGGAGAGATTTCTATTAGGAAGATGATTACAATAGCTCTTGGTCTCTTTGAATGCAAGAGAACCCCTTTGCTATCTCTTTTCGCAGGTTATCTTCTTAGATACTCAACCCTAGGATCACCATAGGCTTAAATACCTCATACAGCGGATCAGCAGATTTAACCCAGAATCCGACTGTCGGGCGACCGGGCCGGTCGACCGACTTCCTTATACCGGTCGACCGTGACGGTCGACCCAAGAAACCCGAGAGTTGGGTTTGTCAGTCAGGGTTTTCCGGTCGACCGGGCCGGTCGACCCAGAAAACCCGAGACTTGGGATCTGTCAGTCAGGCACTGCGGTCGACCAGGCCGGTCGACCGCTCCAACCTCTGTGCATGTTGTGCACGTCGGTCGACCGGACCGACCCTGCCTGATTCTGCTGCTGCTGTTTTCTGCTGCTGTTGTAACGCCCCGATCCTATAGGTACGGAGACGTTATGGCGACGCATATACGCGAGGTAAAATACCCCTCGTATACGCGCTAAGCCTAAATTGTAACCTGAACAAGCTATAAATCGGAAGCATAACGATCATGAATACTGCAGTAATACATATAAGACCACACATGATAGCAATGAATAACGGGAAGAAAATGACAGCTGAATAGAAGTCAAAGGTGATATACAGGAATCAAAGAATAATAACAAGAATGAAATGCAAGTATACCAGAATCAAGGGGAAAGGACCCAAGCTCCTCGCCAGGCTTACCGTCTCATCGAACACCTGCACATTAGAACAACCGTCCAATAGCTGGACGTGCAAATCCAGGGTCGTCAGAATGCGACCATAATGAGTGTGTGTGTAAAGGGGAAACAGCTCGTGCAGAAGAAACCATGTGCATATATAATAATAAGGACAACTGCAGATAGAAAGACTAAATAACACAATAAATAACTGAACAGTAACACATATGATGAAAACATGAATACAGATAGCAGCAAATGGCACAACTGTAAATATGCAATCAATGTCAAGGCGTGTAATCTATCACATGTCACTAGGTTGGCATACAATCCAGTCATGATTATAGTTATATGTCTATCACAGTGATATAAATGTACAATCAGGTGATTGTGGTCAGTCCCAATATATTAACAGTTCATTATCATTAATTATGTCAGCGAACACCAATTGCCACCTGTAATAGACGCATCCCATACTACGCCTACTACATGTGTCAATCAGGGTCCTAAGTTATTGAAATCAATGGAAGAGACTTTGTCCATACTTTAGGTGGGTTCCGTACATACCCGGAACCACGGCCCAATCACCTGGCGCTGAACCAGATCCTACCGCTAGGTAGTTAATAACAATAACAATAACAATAACAATGTGTCAATACAATGACAATATGAACAATACGGGATGTCAGTCATCCCCCAGAACCCTGCAGTGGAACCGTATCTCGGCTGCGCAACCTGTATCCTAGGTCCACCCAAAATATAGACGCTGTCTCCTCCATCAATTTCCCCAATCCCAATGTAAGTTGTCAATTTATATTATCATTCACAACAATCAATATCCATGTTATTTCGATTACTGGGACCATACGGTGACAATAACAATATCAATGTAACAATAACAATGTGAACAATAATACCGTGTAAACGGTAGAACAATATAACAATGAATGTGTTACAGTCTGACAATATTTTCCCAGTAACTTTCAATAACATGAATTTATACAATAACTATTCCAAATACTGTTCAATAGACAGTCTAATGTAGAACCAGTCAATATCTCGTATGCCTGCACTGCATATAACAATAGCTGATACAAATATCTACCAACTCATATAAACTCTGAACACGGAATATGATCACCAACAAATAGTCTCACCAATAACTGATAAACTGATAATTGCTATCTGATAGCTCTGAAGTACAAGATCACTAACATCGAAGATCACCATCATAATAACTCAATCTCTATTAACTGATGTAATCAATATCTATACATGAAGCACATGGCATGTCCTCGAGATCAACAAGTTAACACATACTGAATCATATCAAAGTAAAGGAATCATCCTCAAATAACTTATGGTTTAGATTAACTACTCTTGATGCTCAACATCAACAACACATCATCTAAACAATTCCCAATGTCAACAACGTGAATCTCATCTCAATACAAGTCGGGTTCCATTACAAGGAATATAGGTTCTGGATAACCTCTAACTCAAGATCAATCTAAAGTCATTACAACCAACTCATATGTCTAATAGTTACTTGATCATCAAGCATCGATACACATCCAGTAATCAGATACAATAATTGTTATTCCAACATATATCCATAATCATAGTTTAGTTCTCACCCTCTATAAATCTAATCTGATTCCCAAATCCTCAAGAGTTCACATTTCTATTAAGGTCAACATCATATCATCTAATGAATCTCAAGCACTCAACTATAGATTCAAGTCATCACAACCAGCTCATAATCCCAATAGTTCCATGTACTGATCCAATCGTCATAATCTTTTAGTAAAGTAAGATCATATCTGATATGTCCTCAAATACCCAAATACATTCTTAACTGATTTATCACCAAGTAAGGAATATCAAGTTTGATAATTGTTCAGATAAAATATAGATTGTAAACCACAATCACGAACCAATCCAACATAAGATCAATCTAGTGTACAGTCCAAGTTCCTCCACATTTAGTTTCAATCCGAAATAGTAATCATCTATTCATGAAATGATATAACTCTGATATCTCAATGTCCAATACAAGACCCATACATATATCTGATGCTCAACCATGTACTTAATCTAGCCAATCAATAGATCGAGTCAAATCTCAGTCTAAAGGTATAACAAACTAGGCCTTAGCCAACAGAGACAAACTACCAACACATGAAATACCGCTAATATAAGCAAATGTCAACTACATGAATAAAGTGGACAATCATATACGTCTCATGAACTGGTACAAGTCATCAAACTGATAAAATATAACGAAAAGTCGCATAAAATGATAACGACAACATGTAAAGCATACCAATAACGGTAAATACATGAGAATGAACACTCACCTGAAATGACGTAGTTTCGGAGTCGAATCGCCGTCTGGTCTTCACTGCACGAACTGATACTGATCTACGAAATATCCCATGGATCGGTCTTCGAATCTCCTGTGTGTCGGGTCCACAACGACACGAATCCGGATCGGGTCCGGGTCTTCTGCAACTGGTATGGATCTCACCAAAAGGGTCCGAAATGCTGTGGCATGCAACCGAACACATAAATAAATATAAATGCATGCTAGACACACTCTTGAGCACACAGACACATACGTGTACACCCACGTACACATACATACACAAGCATACGCAACAATACATATATATAAACATGCCTACATATAATATACTTACATATATACTAATGCATATTTACACATATACCCATACACATTAATTTAATGCATACATATCCAATTTAATAAATACCTATTATTAACTATAAATACATATACATTAATCACTAAACTATACATATAGATGCTTAAAGAATAAATTCATACAAAAATATATACCATGCATATTTATATGAATATACATGCTAGCATCCAAACATGCAAGAAGACTCACGCACACATGCACAAACACACATATAATTGAACTTCCAAATATTTACAATATTGCCATTTACATGTAAATAAAGCTAACCTCGAGCCGATTTGCGGCGCACCGACGGAGGCTCCGACGGAGGCGTACGGGGTCGCGGAGGGTGTCGTTGGAAAGAGCATCTCACCATGAAGGGCGTGGGGTGCGTTCGCGCTCGCCGACGGCGGTCAACGGCATCCCGCAGAGAGCCCGAAAACGGCTCGGAGTAAGGTTTTGCCGCACACAAAGAAACACAGCATGGTGCATGGCCGGGGCAAATTGATTGAAAGAGAATGATTTCTCCATCTCTGAGAACATTAATAGCACATGTATCATATACATAATTAATCACAACACCCCCCAACACTTTATAATAAAAGAGATACCAAATCGTACTCTAAGAAAAGAAAGAAGAGAAGGCAGGGGGTACTCACGCAAGGGGTGAACTTGGAGGCTACTGTGATGATGTGGACGGGCATCCATGGAGGAGGTGCGGCAACAGACCTGGGCTCATGTGGAGGTCTCCAACGGCTCGCGCTCGGAGTGACGGAGCTCCGACGGAGGCCCAAGAGCTTGATGCGGTTGTTGGCAACATGCTGAGAATCAAAGGGATCTAGCATAGGGCCAGATGGAGGGATCATGGGCTACTGCGGCTGGAGGTACACGTCTTGGGAGGAGTGGGAAACCCGGGTGTTGTTGCCGTGGGGTTTCGCCGGAGAGAGGGAGGAGAAGGCCGGTCCTCGACGGAGATGCGTCCTCGGCTAGGGAGCTGCGGTGAAGGCTTGCGGCGGGGAAGTTGGAAGAGGGATCTCGGCTGGATGGAGAGGGCGGCTGTCTTTTTTGAGATTGGGGAGATGATTAGTTTAGGTTAAAGTTAGATTAGGTTTAGAATTATATATAGGGTGGGTTAATTAATGGGTTTGGGTAACGGGTCTATGGTAAAGCCTATTGGATATGGGTCATGAGCTAATGGGTACGGGTAGGATTGGGTAATGGGGAAAAGTCTAGGGAAGAAAAAACGAAAGGAAATAACAAGAATAAATAATGAAAAGAATAACAATATAATAATAACAATAACAACTACTACTTAAAAATAATAGTGATAGTAATTAAGAATATTATTAATTAAAACTAGTAATAACACATAAAGGTAATTTATCATATAATATCTTGAAAACAATTTGAACACTAGTATTATTAATAATCGAAAAAGAAGAAGTAATAAATTAAATTAATTAATAAAATAAAGAGAATAATAAATAAAGTAAAAATAAATGCTAACACTAATAAAATTTATAATAACCATACTAATAGGAAAGATTACTAAATAGTAATTAAAAAGATAACAAGCAATAATGGTAAATACATAAAGCGAAAATACCATTTAATATTACAAAATAATTTATGTATTTAATAATGCAATAAATCAGCAAACAATTTAATAATTAAAAATAAAATAATCGGTAATTCATAATAAATACTTTAGAAAAATAAAAATACAGTATTACTAGATAGGGATCTTACACTCTACCCACCTTATTAAAAATTTCGTCTCCGAAATTCAAATAAGGCAGGGGATGATAAAAGAATCCCAAAAATCTAAGAAGAAGACAAACAAGCACCATGTCGCTTCTCTGTACATCACAAATCCACCACGCTTCCGCTGCGCTACTCTGATACATGTCACCGGCTTCAACATGAAGTAACCCAATCCCAAGAGATAAAATCAAGAAACAGAACCAAGGAGGATGGCAAGAAGCAAGATGAAGATACAAATCACTCAAAAATAGAGTAGAAATCAAGGATATCAAACGATCAAAGATAAGAATTTCCAAAGGAAGGATGGCCAATTCCAAATGGACTGAATATCATAATGGATAGTATATGTATATTGCAGTATAACAATAGCTTATTTTCAAGTTACCGGTAAGAGCTAGGTCTCTCTTGCGAAACAAAATTCAAAATTTAACATCGCAAGTCGAAAACCTAGGCTCTGATACCACTCTGTAACGCCCCGATCCTATAGGTACGGAGACGTTATGGCGACGCATATACGCGAGGTAAAATACCCCTCGTATACGCGCTAAGCCTAAATTGTAACCTGAACAAGCTATAAATCGGAAGCATAACGATCATGAACACTGCAGTAATACATATAAGACCACACATGATAGCAATGAATAACGGGAAGAAAATGACAGCTGAATAGAAGTCAAAGGTGATATACAGGAATCAAAGAATAATAACAAGAATGAAATGCAAGTATACCAGAATCAAGGGGAAAGGACCCAAGTTCCTCGCCAGGCGTACCGTCTCATCGAACACCTGCACATTAGAACAACCGTCCAATAGCTGGACGTGCAAATTGTAATCCCCCGTTCCCGGAATACGTACTTAGTTGCGTATTCAGATTTTCCGATCGTATTTTTTCGATTTGTTTCCTGTATTTGTTTTGCTTTATGAATTCCTTATATGATTGTTTTATCTTGGATTTGGATTCGTGGACTCGGAGTCAGTCCCAGTCCGAATCAGGAACTCGATTATAGTATATTATTCGATTTGGTCTTTCCGGTGATTAGATTTGACCGATTTTAGTTTTAAATATCATTTTTCATTATTATATATTTTCTATGATTTTCTAGATTTTTCTGGAATTAAAATGAATTTCTTCAAAACCGGTGTCGGCCAGTGCCGCTGACCGATTCCTGAATTTTTAATTCTCAAACAGTTAGGAATTTCATGATGGTCCTTTAGACATTATCTCTTAGAATCATGTTTTCTACCTACATTCTTTTTCTGAGGATTTTATGATTTTATGAAAATTCCACCGGAGTCGGTATCGGCCAGTATCGCTGGTTGATTCCGGGACGATTGGAATTGAATTTCTGAATTCCGCTTTCACTTTACTTCTTAAAACCATATTTTATTCTTTAATGTATTTTCTGGATTTTTCGGAATTTATCAAAATCCGGCCGACCCGGGGTAGACCGGTATCGGCGGTTGGCTTCTGGATTTTTAATTTGAAAATGAGATTTTATTTCTGAAAACCGATTTCATATTATTCATCAGGATGACGTTTTCTACCTCCGGGTATTTTTGGGGATTTTTCGGGAACAGTCGATTTTCCAACCTTATTATTATATTATTATTTTTTGAATCTTTCTTTCTTTCTTTTCATTTCTTTTCCTTCCTTTTTCCCACCGACTCCAGCAGCCACGCGCCCCACGTGGGTGACACCACCCCCTCTCCCATCCATCAATCTCTCTCTCTCTTTTTCTTTTCTTTCTTTCCTTTTTCCTTTTCTTTCTCTTTTTCCTTCTTCCCTTTTTCTTCTTCTTCTTCTTCTTCTTCCTCTCCTGCGTGGGCGACACCCAACCGAGCCCCATCACCGGCCCGCCGGCGTCTCCGGCCACCACGACGCCGACGAGAGACCCCCTCGAACTCCGGCCAACTCCTTCTTCTTTCTCTTTTTCTTCCCTTTCCTTTTTTCTTTTCTTTTCTTTCCTTTTTCTCTTTCTTTCTCCTCGCCTTCGATCCGGCCACCACCTCCATCGCCGGACCCCCCTTCTCTCCTCGGCGCTGCCCCGGCGAGGGCAGACCGCCGCCGGCGTAAGGCTGGCGGCCTTGGGCGCGACCAGGGGGCCTGAGGCCCCCTGTGCGCAGTTGTGGAGGGGGCAGCAGCCCCCTCCTTCTTCTCGTTGGGGTGGCCGGCGCCACCCCAGTCCGGGCGCCGCCGGCGCCCTGCCGGCGGCCGTGGGCGGCCAGGGGCCCGCCTGGGCCCCTGTGCCTGTGCTGAGGGGGGCAAGGCCCCCCTCTTTCTCTGCTGGAGGGGGCACAGCCCCCTCCCTTCTCTGTTGAGGGGCGCTGCCCCCTCTTTCTCTGCCGGCGGCCGGCGCCGCCGTCTGGCCGGCGGCCAGGGCCGAGTGCCCCCAATGGGGGGGCACTGTGTGTGTGCGGGAGGGGGGCAGCAGCCCCCCTTCTTTCTCTCTCTCTCCCTGGTTTCTTCTCTCTCTCTCTCTCTCTCCTGGGAGCACACTCCCTTTCTCTCTCCTGCTCCCTCTCTCTCTCACCTGACCACCTTCTTCTTCATTAACAACTTCCAACACTACCTCCATCACTCCTTCACTTGTACTCCTTTTTGGTAAGTAATTTCAATCACCTAGACTTGGTTAATTCTTAGCATGTTCAAGTATTCATATCTTGTACAAATTATGTCTTCAAACCATGATTATTTGACCATCAAACCAAACCCTAGAAAATTTGTCCTGGTTGCTGTTTCCAGTCGATTAGTCGACTTGACCTATAGATTAGTCGACTAGAAACCCTTAGTTGAAACGTAACCTTTCTGATTACACAGTTTTAGTCGACTTACCTTAGTTCCTAGTCGACTTGAGACCCTTAGTCGACTACACTTTTGACCCTAGTCGACTAACTCTTCCCGAATCAGAAACCCCAACTTTCTGTATCTCAGTTCTAGTCGACTTGACCATACTATTAGTCGACTTAGAGTATCTGTTAGTCGACTACCTATTTTACTCCAGTCGACTAACTTTTCCCTGAAACCAAACCCAACTCTCTGTTACACAGTTTTAGTCGACCAGACCCTACTGTTAGTCGACTAACTCCACTATTAGTCGACTACTCTTCCATCCTAGTCGACTAACTTTGCCTGTCTGTCATAGTTGATCCCTTCTTGAATATGAACCTTATCCTCTAGACTTATATCATATGTTGGTGTTACTTGACTTGTCACTTGACAAACATCATCTTCCCTTCTCTCTTTCCCTCTACTCTTCACTCTACATATTTATATCAGGTTTTGTGGCGCATCCCAAGCTTCGTGGATTTCGGATATTTCGGTATATTGGTGACTCAGGCGAGTGTTCTCACTCGCTACCCTCTTGCTTTACCATTCCATTGATTATGATAGTATTCTCGCTCTAGTCTTCATGTATTGTATTTCATGCTTTATATCTTTTATTGCTTTATGCTATGCGTGGCCGACCCTTCGTGGTCGTTGGACTTGTTGGACTTTGGACCATTGCTTTTACATTACCACTTGGCATTATTTTAGACCTGTCAGTATGTGCTACCATTTATCATATGTATATCACTTGGCAACTGTGTTATCATCTAACCACCTGCCATGCCACTATTTGGCAAGACCCTTTTATTATGTCATGACTTACCTGACTACTATCCATTCTTGATATGCTTGGTTGTTTACTAAATATCACCACTCTGTCATGCTATCACTTGACACCCAGCATGATGACTTGACTTGTGATTATCATCTTTACGGGGACCTTGACTTATGATTCTGTGTCATGATCAGTGACCTGTTTTCCTGCTTTACATGCAGTGACCTGACTATATAGTACTTATGTACTCCTTATTCCTGATCATGTCTATTTCCTGTTTTTCCCGTAAAGTGATAATTAAACTAATGAATCCTAAAAAGGACCAACTTGTATTGGGTCGGGGGAAACATGCGGATATCGATATGTGTTCGTGTTTACAGTGGTATTAGGTATATTGTACAATCATGTTCCGGTCTGACCTGAGGGCCTCCAGGGGACCGAGGGGAGAGCTGGCTCCCTTATTCCTGTTATTATAGGGCATACATAAGTCCCTCCTGTTAGGCCTTGCGGCTGGTTCCGTCACCATGCAACGGAACACCCTGGACCGTGGTCCGGGCATGCACGGGACCCACTGTAAACATAGTTCGTTGATACCCCCGCTGTTTCCAATAACAACCTCGACTTGCTTATATATGGATGTATGTGAGTTGGCCGTACACCGAGACACATACCGAGATATATGGGCAAGACGAGTAATAATAAAGTGTCATAATAACCGGCTCTTTAAGTTGTAAGTAGAGGTATGTGGAATGGGACGCATACCAAAGCCTGCATCTTAAATAGCTATGAATCCGTGATGTGCCTTACCGTATTTGCTTTTCCCGGACTTTATATCGGATTTCATGTTTTACGAGTATTATGTCATAACTACCTGGTAGCTCGGATTGGTTTTATTCGGATTTCCTGTTTTATGATTCTCATGCCATGTCTATTCTTACCTGCTCTATCCTATCTGCCTCCTGAGTATTTCCTACTTGATATATGCATTATTGTGCTCACCCTGCTTCACCACTTGGTTTTGCTTCTACACTCGCCTGGGGAGTATTATTTGACTCCCCTGGATTCTCACGTCCAGGTCTTGGAGCTAGGGGCGTGTGTTCAGAGTAACGCAGCAGTAGCGTGGATTTCCAGCCGACCGTCCTGAGCCACATCCTCCCAGGCCCCCTGTGAGTCTCTCGAGTTTTCCTTTTTAAACTCGTGAGTGCCCTATTTCTATTTACTCTTATACTTTTCCTTGTATACCTGTATGTGAGCTCCCTTTTGTACCATTCACATATGTATATCTCTTGTACTCTCGCATTTGCGCATATCTGTGATGTATTATTATTGTAATATTCATCACCTCTGGTGATAACTCTGTGATTGTATATATATGTGTTGGAATGTATAATGCACCATATGCTTCCGTACTCTGATTCTTGTCTGTACTGATGCTTAGCGTATATACGGGAAGGTAATTCGGACTTACGTATATACGTTGCAGTGACGTCCCCGTATCCGTGAAATCGGGGCGTTACAGGTAAATCCAGGGTCGTCAGAATGCGACCATAATGAGTGTGTGTGTAAAGGGGAAACAGCTCGTGCAGAAGAAACCATGTGCATATATAATAATAAGGACAACTGTAGATAGAAAGACTAAATACACAATAAATAACTGAACAGTAACACATATGATGAAAACATGAATACAGATAGCAGCAAATGGCACAACTGTAAATATGCAATCAATGTCAAGGCGTGTAATCTATCACATGTCACTAGGTTGGCATACAATCCAGTCATGGTTATAGTTATATGTCTATCACAGTGATATAAATGTACAATCAGGTGATTGTGGTCAGTCCCAATATATTAACAGTTCATTATCATTAATTATGTCAACGAACACCAATTGCCACCTGTAATAGACGCATCCCATACTACGCCTACTACATGTGTCAATCAGGGTCCTAAGTTATTGAAATCAATGGAAGAGACTTTGTCCATGCTTTAGGTGGGTTCCGTACATACCCGGAACCACGGCCCAATCACCTGGCGCTGAACCAGGTCCTACCGCTAGGTAGTCAATAACAATAACAATAACAATGTGTCAATACAATGACAATATGAACAATACGGGAGGTCAGTCATCCCCCGGAACCCTGCAGTGGAACCGTATCTCGGCTGCGCAACCTGTATCCTAGGTCCACCCAAAATATAGACGCTGTCTCCTCCATCAATTTCACCAATCCCAATGTAAGTTGTCAATTTATATTATCATTCACAACAATCAATATCCATGTTATTTCGATTACTGGGACCATACGGTGACAATAACAATATCAATGTAACAATAACAATGTGAACAATAATACCGTGTAAACGGTAGAACAATATAACAATGAATGTGTTACAGTCTGACAATATTTTCCCAGTAACTTTCAATAACATGAATTTATACAATAACTATTCCAAATACTGTTCAATAGACAGTCTAATGTAGAACCAGTCAATATCTCGTATGCCTGCACTGCATATAACAATAGCTGATACAAATATCTACCAACTCATATAAACTCTGAACACGGAATATGATCACCAACAAATAGTCTCACCAATAACTGATAAACTGATAATTGCTATCTGATAGCTCTGAAGTACAAGATCACTAACATCGAAGATCACCATCATAATAACTCAATCTCTATTAACTGATGTAATCAATATCTATACATGAAGCACATGGCATGTCCTCGAGATCAACAAGTCAACACATACTGAATCATATCAAAGTAAGGGAATCATCCTCAAATAACTTATGGTTTAGATTAACTACTCTTGATGCTCAACATCAACAACACATCATCTAAACAATTCCCAATGTCAACAACGTGAATCTCATCTCAATCCAAGTCGGGTTCCATTACAAGGAATATAGGTTCTGGATAACCTCTAACTCAAGATCAATCTAAAGTCATTACAACCAACTCATATGTCTAATAGTTACTTGATCATCAAGCATCGATACACATCCAGTAATCAGATACAATAATTGTTATTCCAACATATATCCATAATCATAGTTTAGTTCTCACCCTCTATAAATCTAATCTGATTCCCAAATCCTCAAGAGTTCACATTTCTATTAAGGTCAACATCATATCATCTAATAAATCTCAAGCACTCAACTATAGATTCAAGTCATCACAACCAGCTCATAATCCCAATAGTTCCATGTACTGATCCAATCGTCATAATCTTTTAGTAAAGTAAGATCATATCTGATATGTCCTCAAATACCCAAATACATTCTTAACTGATTTATCACCAAGTAAGGAATATCAAGTTTGATAATTGTTCAGATAAAATATAGATTGTAAACCACAATCACGAACCAATCCAACATAAGATCAATCTAGTGTACAGTCCAAGTTCCTCCACATTTAGTTTCAATCCGAAATAGTAATCATCTAATCATGAAATGATATAACTCTGATATCTCAATGTCCAATACAAGACCCATACATATATCTGATGCTCAACCATGTACTTAATCTAGCCAATCAATAGATCGAGTCAAATCTCAGTCTAAAGGTATAACAAACTAGGCCTTAGCCAACAGAGACAAACTACCAACACATGAAATACCGCTAATATAAGCAAATGTCAACTACATGAATAAAGTGGACAATCATATACGTCTCATGAACTGGTACAAGTCATCAAACTGATAAAATATAACGAAAAGTCACATAAAATGATAACGACAACATGTAAAGCATACCAATAACGGTAAATACATGAGAATGAACACTCACCTGAAATGACGTAGTTTCGGAGTCAAATCGCCGTCTGGTCTTCACTGCACGAACTGATACTGATCTACGAAATATCCCATGGATTGGTCTTCGAATCTCCTGTGTGTCGGGTCCACAACGACACGAATCCGGATCGGGTCCGGGTCTTCTGCAACTGGTCCGGATCTCACCAAAAGGGTCTGAAATGCTGTGGCATGCAACCGAACACATAAATAAATATAAATGCATGTTAGACACACTCTTGAGCACACAGACACATACGTGTACACCCACGTACACATACATACACAAGCATACGCAACCATACATATATATAAACATGCCTACATATAATATACTTACATATATACTAATGCATATTTACACATATACCCATACACATTAATTTAATGCATACATATCCAATTTAATAAATACCTATTATTAACTATAAATAGATATACATTAATCACTAAACTATACACATAGATGCTTAAAGAATAAATTCATACAAAAATATATACCATGCATATTTACATGAATATACATGCAAGCATCCAAACATGCAAGAAGACTCACGCACACATGCACAAACACACATATAATTGAACTTCCAAATATTGACAATATTGCCATTTACATGTAAATAAAGCTAACCTCGAGCCGATTTGCGGCGCACCGACGGAGGCTCCGACGGAGGCGTACGGGGTCGCGGAGGGTGTCGTTGGAAAGAGCATCTCACCATGAAGGGCGTGGGGTGCGTTCGCGCTCGCCGACGGCGGTCAACGGCATCCCGCGGAGAGCCCGAAAACGGCTCGGAGTAAGGTTTTGCCGCACACAAAGAAACACAGCATGGTGCATGGCCGGGGCAAATTGATTGAAAGAGAATGATTTCTCCATCTCTGAGAACATTAACAGCACATGTATCATATACATAATTATCACAACACCCCCCAACACTTTATAATAAAAGAGATACCAAATCGTACTCTAAGAAAAGAAAGAAGAGAAGGCAGGGGGTACTCACGCAAGGGGTGAACTTGGAGGCTACTGTGATGATGTGGACGGGCATCCATGGAGGAGGTGCGGCAACAGACCTGGGCTCATGTGGAGGTCTCCAACGGCTCGCGCTCGGAGTGACGGAGCTCCGACGGAGGCCCAAGAGCTTGATGCGGTTGTCGGCAACATGCTGAGAATCAAAGGGATCTAGCATAGGGCCAGATGGAGGGATCATGGGCTGCTGCGGCCGGAGGTACACGTCTTGGGGAGGAGTGGGAAACCCGGGTGTTGTTGCCGTGGGGTTTCGCCGGAGAGAGGGAGGAGAAGGCCGGTCCTCGACGGAGATGCGTCCTCGGCTAGGGAGCTGCGGTGGAGGCTTGCAGCGGGGAAGTTGGAAGAGGGATCTCGGCTGGATGGAGAGGGCGACTGTCTTTTTTGAGATTGGGGAGATGATTAGTTTAGGTTAAAGTTAGATTAGGTTTAGAATTATATATATGGTGGGTTAATTAATGGGTTTGGGTAACGGGTCTATGGTAAAGCCTATTGGATATGGGTCATGAGCTAATGGGTACGGGTAGGATTGGGTAATGGGGAAAAGTCTAGGGAAGAAGAAACGAAAGGAAATAACAAGAATAAATAATGAAAAGAATAACAATATAATAATAACAATAACAACTATTACTTAAAAATAATAGTGATAGTAATTAAGAATATTATTAATTAAAACTAGTAATAACACATAAAGGTAATTTATCATATAATATCTTGAAAACAATTTGAACACTAGTATTATTAATAATCGGAAAAGAAGAAGTAATAAATTAAATTAATTAATAAAATAAAGAGAATAATAAATAAAGTAAATATAAATGCTAACACTAATAAAATTTATAATAACCATAGTAATAGGAAAGATTACTAAATAGTAATTAAAAAGATAACAAGCAATAATGGTAAATACATAAAGCGAAAATACCATTAATATTACAAAATAATTTATGTATTTAATAATGCAATAAATCAGCAAACAATTAATAATTAAAAATAAAATAATCGGTAATTCATAATAAATACTTTAGAAAAATAAAAATACAGTATTACTAGATAGGGATCTTACAGCTGTTCACTTTGCCTTCCGTCGTCGACTTCCTTGGCGATCTCCTCTACGCGACTTGGCAATCCAGCAATCCAGTCAGCTTCCTAGGTAATAATCTCTCTCTTTCCAACAATTCTCCACCTCGGCGAAGATTTCTAAATCTGAGCCGAACTCCAACGAACCCCAGTCCATCACCTGGCGAAATCGACACACGATCTCGGCGAAATCGACACACGATCTCGGCTTGCGCGCACCGGTCGAAATCGACACACGATCTCGGCGAAATCGACACACGATCTCGGCTTGGAATCTTTAGCTCATCTATTCCTGGAAAACATCGCACATGCCTTCCCTGCACTTCACCTTAGGAGAATTTCCATACCTGCCGATCACTAACCGTGGCTCCCTCTCTGCAACTTCACGACCTCACGAAGACTTCCTTATGAGCCAACACTGACTCTCCACTGACCAGCTCTATCTAGTCTACCTGTCTTCCTGACGGTCCAACCAAGTCTGCGTAGAACACACCAAACATCATCGGCTTCAACTGGATGCACACCACTCCTTATGCAAGCTCAACATCTTCTAACCGGAAGATAAACCTGTTCATCGAGATCACACCATCTCACCACTACGTGAGATCCAACTGGCCACACCACTTCACCTCTACATGAAGTCTCTTCACCACTACGTGAAGTCTCTCCATTTCTACTTGAAGCTTCAATAGGCCACAACTCTTCACCTCTACGTGAAGATCCAAAATAACATCTCGAGAACCCTAATAGCTTCATAAGAGTTGCATCATCAAATGGCTGCGCCTTTACGGCTGCCTACGTACCTTTGCCCAAAAGGATCAAGCCAACCGTAGTTCATTAAAATGAGCTTCAACAAGCTCAAACAATGGTACCTCTATTTGCAGCAGCGAACCTGTCTGACTGAGTCATATGAACCTCTTCCCGACCATCATGGAGAGCAACGGTCTTTAACTTCAGCTTGTCACAACCACAAGCTTGAGATTCATGCTTCTTTCTCCACAAGCGTGGCTTCACCTTAGTTCCAATGGCTGCAAATAACTCGACATCCTCAACAATGTCGTCAACCTGTTCAGCATCACCTTTGGTATCACGAACTCCACCCGGTGTTACCTCCGCTGAAGTATCCTTTGATGCCGAACCAACTGGAGATGATGGAGTAGCATCAACCTCCACCCGCTGCAATCCTTCCTTGGTCTCCGTCCTCTCCACCTGCTGAGAGACAGTGGACTTCAACACTGAAGTCTCTCCAAATGTGACATACCTGCTCATCACGATCTTCTTGTCTTCAGGGTCCCACAACCTGTACCTGTTCCTTTTGACACCCAAATAGACAAACCTCTTTGCCGCGGATTCACCTTGCCATTCTTGGCACTGAAGTAGGCCGGACTTCCAAACTCCCGCAGCACACCATGACCTTGAGCAGCTTCTCCAGACCAAATATTCAGTGGAGCTCTACCTCCAATTGCAGTCGATCTGTTCATGAGATGGCTAGCATACTCAGTCGCCTCAGCCCAAAACGACCTGTCTAATCCTGCATTAGACAACAGCCTCTGAACCTCCTCCAGCAAGGAACGGACTAAATCTTTAGCCAACCCATCTGTACCTGTTATGAAGTGAGTTGCAATCCCTGTGTTCTGGCCAAATTGTAGGAACTGGTACATGTCCTTTCCAACATTACCAATATGAAGCTCCTTTATCTTCCTACCTATCTGCCTCTCCATTCTTCCTCTCCACTTCATCAACACATCTAGGGCTTCTCCCCTTTGTCTCATCGGATATATCCAAACCTGCCTAGATGAACCATCAATAAACAAGACAAAGTACCTGTGACCTCCAAGCGATGCCGTCTTAGCAGGTCCCCATACGCTCATGTGAACACAATCAAGAAGACCTTCATTTTGATGAGTACTGGTGCTGAATCTCACCTTCTTCTTGTCCAGAACGCTGTGTCCACCTTCCAACTTGCAGGTAGCAGCACCTTCCATTTCCTTCTTTGCAGGAGCTTGCAAAGACTTTTCTTCTTCCTGTCCGACCTTTCCCTGCCAAACTTCCGGGCCACCAACATCTGAAGAACTCGAAGTCTCCACCTGATCTGTAATCGTACTACCCTTCAAGTAGTAAAGATTTTCTCGGCGGACGCCCTTCATCACCACCATCGAGCCCTTGATCATCCTGAGATCTCCATCTCGAACAGATATCACCATGCCCGATGCTTCCAAAGTGCCAACTAAGATAAGATTCCTTTTTAGATGAGGTACATACCTCACCTCCTTCAACTCTCGAACTATCCCATCATCCATCTTGATGCGAACTGTACCCATCCCTTCTATATTACACGGATGGTCATCTCCCATGACCGTGTAACATCCATCTAGCTTCTCAAAGTTAGAAAACTAGGCCCTGTTCGGGCACATATGATAGGTGGCTCCGCTATCCAACATCCACTCAGCACTATCTGAGTTACTAATAGTAGGTGTAGTAACCGAGAGAGAGAGAGAGAACACTGAAGAGTCATCATCCGATCCATCCGCCTGTGTGAGATTCGCCTCGGTCTTTGACTCCACCTTCTTATCTTTGGCCTTAGGGCATTCTGCTTTCCAGTGTCCTAGTTCCTTGCACAAGGCACACTGATTCCTCTTCAGATTTCTGAAACCCGGCCTGGATTTCGATCTTCCTCTAATCTCCTTTCCTTTCCTTGATGAACCTCTGCCTCTTACTTCCAATGCCTCCGCCGATGACCCTGACTGAGAAGGATGCCTCTCCTTCTTCCTTGTCTCATAACTCATCAGTGCAGACGACACCTCATCATAATCCAAGCTCTGTCTTCCATTAATGAAGGTCAGTGTGAATGTCTCGTACTCCTCTGCAGGAAGTGAATTCAGAAAGATGACCGCCTTATCTTCCTCATCTACCGTGACATCCACATTTAGCAGATCTGTAAGAAGCTTCGTATATCGGTTGATGTGCTCATTTACTGTGCTCCCCTTCTTCATCCTGAACTGATACAGCTTACTCTTAAGCTGCAACCTGGACTCTACACTCTTCGTCAGGTACTTCTTTTCAAGGGTTTCCCACAGTTTCTTCGCTGACGTCTCATGTTGCACAAGGTATTTTATGTCTTGTGACAAGCATGAACGTATCAAGCCACATGTCGATCTGTTCATCTTCGCCCAGTCTTCATCAGTAATAGTGTTCTTCTTCTTCGTCAATAGGAGAGTGTCTTCGAGGTTTGATGCATTCAGCGCATCCATAACCTCGCATCTCCACATGCCAAAATTGTTAGTCCCATTAAACTTAACAACTTCAATTCTTGGGTGATTGTTCATTGCCTTAACAGATGCAGTTTCTTCTGCCATCGAGATTTCCCTGATCCTCTATCTACGCGGAAGATCAACTACCTTGAAATAGATCTATACACAGATAAAAATATGATTTTTACATGTCCCTTGAAACCCTAGATCGAGTTTCTCACCAGATCTACTCCACCACGGATTCAACGAGCCCTCCTTGAGTCCTTCTGAGATCGACACACGATCTCCACGAACACCCAATACCTCCGATCTGAGATCGACACATGATCTCCACCGGATCCTATCTCGAGCCCTCCGAATCCTCAGAAATCCAAAGAGCAACCTGGATGCTCTGATACCACTTGTTGTGCGGGCGCTATCCAATCACAACAACCAAACAATAGAGAATCCCAAGACCTCCAGCACAAAGAACAACCCAACAATCACACGAAGAACACACAAATCACAAAGACGAGATTTAACGAGGTTCGGCCTGAATGCCTACGTCCTCGGGGCAATCAATGGAGAGATTTCTATTAGGAAGATGATTACAATAGCTCTTGGTCTCTTTGAATGCAAGAGAACCCCTTTGCTATCTTTTTCGCAGGTTATCTTCTTAGATACTTAACCCTAGGATCAACATAGGCTTAAATACCTCATACAGCGGATCAGCAGATTTAACCCAGAACCCGACTATCGGTCGACCGGGCCGGTCGACCGACTTCCTTATACCGGTCGACCGTGACGGTCGACCCAAGAAACCCGAGAGTTGGGTTTGTCAGTCAGAGTTTTCCGGTCGACCGAGACGGTCGACCCAGAAAACCCGAGACTTGAGATCTGTCAGTCAGGCACTGCGGTCGACCGGGCCGGTCGACCGCTCCAACCTCTGTGCATGTTGTGCACGTCGGTCGACCGGACCGGTCGACCGACCCTGCCTGATTCTGCTGCTGTTGCTGTTTTCTGCTGCTGTTCACTTTGCCTTCCGTCGTCGACTTCCTTGGCGATCTCCTCGACGCGACTTGGCAATCCAGCAATCCAGTCAGCTTCCTAGGTAATAATCTCTCTCTTTCCAACAAGAAAGACGTTCACAATAGTGTGCATGCTCGGCTAGCATCTTGAACCTCTTGCATTTCTTCTTGACTTGAAGCCTGTACATCTTTCTCGTCTGTGACAGGCACTCGATTTTTTAACTCATCATTACTTCTCATTTCCCAGTATGTTGTTGCTGCTATCACTTTCATCAGCTTTTTTGGAATGTATTGTTGTAGGATCAGATATTACAATGACAGAATGCCTTTGAGATTCGGGATGATGCATAGACTGGCCTTCATGAGTTTCATGCTTCTCTTCCACCTATGATATGTCAAATTTCTGTTCAAGGGTTAATCCTCGGCATGACTGTAATATCCCTATTTTGAAATACAATGTTTAAATAAAATACGCTGGTATTTTAATATGGACATGCACATTTATTTATTATTGTTAATTATTATGTGAGTTACTATTACTAATTGTTATTAATTATTATTATCATAAATTATTATGATTTTTATTAAGAAGTAAAGTTATTACAATTATTTTGTATCTTGCATGTATATAAGTGAGCCCACTCCTCTTCTCCTATTTTCTAATTTTTTCTTTATTTTTCTTTAGCCCAAAACCAAACCAATGGCCAATATCCAATAAACCTCTATTTCCATTTCTTAACAACCAAATGGATAATTTAAAATGATAATAAATGAATAAAAATAAATAAAGAAAGAAAAAAATAAAATAAATTAATAATAATAATAATAATAATAATAATAATAAATAACACCCAAATAGATAATTTAAAATGATAAAAAAATGAATAAAAATAAATAAAGAAAGAAAAAATAAAATAAATTAATAATAATAATAATAATAATAATAAATGTACATGTGTGCTTGATTTGTTTATGCCAAGATGAGCCAAGATTCGAACTCATGTTTCTCTATACCATATCCTAATATCTAAACTATAATGTCACATTGGCGTGTGATTATGTAAGTAATTTAATTTATTTAAACAAAGCTAAAGTCAAATTCAAATTTTAATTTTTAACTGAAAGATCTCAGTTGTTGATATTTATCTTAACAGCCTGATTCTTATGTTGAAACCTACATGCTAAAAATCCTAACCTGGAGATCTTACCATAATATATTAACGTAATCCATCTCCTCCCGCCTCTTAAAAAAGAAAAAAAAGAAAGAAAGAATTCAGATCCAAATTCAAATTTTCTCACTTCTCTCCTTGGAAACCAATGTGAGGAGCACGTGCTTGAAGTGTGAAAACTGAGGAGCACGCTACGGGATCAATCCAAGTAAGTAATCAATAACTAGCAATTTTTTTATAATGTTATTTCTTTTTATGAATTTTCATATAAAATCTCATCCAATGAATCTTAATAATATGATTTTGTATGAGTTAAGAAATTTTTGAGAATATCATGTTTAAAAATCTCTTTTTATGGAATTTTAATCTCAACCATGATTTAGATAAATTATATGAATTAAAAATTTTAAAATAACATGTTTAAATCCTCTTTACATGAAACTTTAATCTCAACCAAAGATTAGATAAAATAATCTATATAAATTAAGATTTATTTAGATAACAACCCCATGATCCAGATAAAATAATTTACACAAATTAAAATTATTGAGATAACAAGCAAATTCCCATGACATAAATAAAAATAAATTGTATGAATTAAAATTTATTAAAAAAGGAAAAATCATATTTCAATTTCCCCTTTCATGAATCAAGAAACTCACCGATGATCTAAATAAAATATAAAGGGAATATACTAATGCACTAATTCCGTTATAGAATTTTTTTTTAAACAAATCACTAAAATTTAACAACAAACAAAAAAAGGGACCATTGCCAAAGGCCGAGAGCAGCCTTGCTGCACAGACTCGCAAGGTTAGGATCCAGGGTCCCCTTTTCCCGAAAAAAGACTATCAATTTTACAAGTACCTGATGCATTAGTAAGAAATATTGAAAGACTAATTTTTCATCTATATCCATTTTAAAAAATTAAGACTGATTTGAGCATTTTGGATCTTAAAATTATGAGGAAAAAAATATAACTATAAGTGTGCCACAGATCCTCTAATAAACACTAATCTTCTGTTTACTCTAATAATTAATAAATAATAAGCAAACAACGATAAGGAGATAATTCTTAATTAACTAGCTATTAATTACTAAAAAATCATAATTGAAAAATCAATTAATTAAAACTGACTGAATAGAGGTTTTCTCTGTTACTCATATAGAAACATCGTCTGTCCATCTGTCTTCTTCCTCTCTTACCTCCCTTTCCTTCTTCTTTCTCCTCTCCCTCCCACTCTCACCTTCTTCTTCATCACTTAGCAGTAGCTTATCAGTCGGTTTTTCATCGCCGATAACAATACACTAGTAAATAAAATTTGTTATTTAATCAAAACCGACGAGTGAAATGAGGAGGTTTTTTCTGTGACTCTTTAAGCAAAGTTGTCTGTCTTATCTGTTTGTCTTCTTCTTCCCCTTCTTCCTTGCTAGAGAGAGATGGCCACTCCCCTTCTCCTCCTCCCCTTTTTCCTCCCCCTCCCCGCTCTCCCCTTCCCCCTCCTTTTTCAGCAAACTGCTAACCCCACCTGTCTTGTTGATTTTTATCATCTCAGTAGTATGCTAATATAGATTCTAACATGATGCAAGCAAGAGGTGAACTCAGCGTGTTGCTTTGCAGAGGGAAATAAACAGATCAATGCACAAACAATCTGAGCCCGAAAACGGGCGGGCCCTACCAAGTTCGGTCCGAGATCAGAACTGTAGCCAACCCGGGCTCCGACGACAACAAAATCTCTAAGGGCTCTCCCTTTTTCTCTCTTCTCATCGACCACTGAAAGCTAACCGCGACTTGAAATCAATCGACCAGCTCGAGCTCGTGATCACCGGGAAAAATGGCGCACGGCGGTTACGCCAGGCGTCGGATCGAGGTGCGAAGGCCCCTCGGCCGGCGAGCGAAGGGCCTGGGGCCCGACGACAAGAAGGGGAAGAAGAAGGTCAAGTCCGTCTCGGTCAAGAACCAGATCCGATCAACCGAGCGGATGCTTCGAAAGGTACTATTTTTGCTATTAGTTTTTTTAAAATTTTTTTTATTGGTCTGTGATTGAAAATTTTGTTTTTGTTTCATTCAAGCTTCAATCTTAAGGTTTAGTTTGGGTTTGAGGCTATCCAACAAGATTGAAGGAGAAATGGTAGTTATGAACTGAGTGTTGGAAGTATCTTAAATGAGAAATACTCAGCTAGAGCAATAAAACAGTGAACTCATTGTATTACGATTGCTATCATCTGGCCTTCAATATGAATTGTTAACGTACCTGTATGTAGGCACGTGGTACATTGTATCTGGATATGTACAGTTTCCTTATTTTCCTCTCCACATTTTTATAAATTGATGTAATCGTTTGGTGAATATATATACAAAAATTACTCTCTCCAAATTATCATAGTATAGAGCCTATTCAAAAACCCTAAAACAAACCCAGCCGCCTCTCTTCTTTTCGAGCTTGATCTCATCGTCGCTGCCCGCATGGCACTGCTACCTCCTCTGTGGAGCCAATCCAGACCTTGCTATCACCCTCACGTTGCCATCCAGATATCGTCGAAGACCTCATGTTGTCATCAAAATTTCTACAGCTCCCTTGATCTCAATCTTACATTCCAGATTTCACGCTCCAAATCTCGTCGAAGAGCAGTTCCGATCTCGATCTCGCGTCGGCAATCTCAGATCTCACCACCGCTCTCGCCGACACTCCTCACCAATGTCCCAACACCTAGCGTCCTGATCTTGATCTTGTCTCGATCCTCTCTGACACCAGCGTCCCAACACGCTCTGACACCAGTGTCCTCAATCTTATCTTTGACGGTAGTGTCCTCGATCCTCTCTGTCACCAGCGTCCCGACACACTCTGACACCAATGACCCGACACACTCCGACACCAGCGTTCTAAATTTCTGTCCTCTCCGGCCTTCCTCTTCAGAGACCACGCCTCCTGCTCAGATCCGAAACATGCGTCTCATAACCGTGCTCAACGATCCTCATGGATAAGAAGAGATTGTTCAATTTCCTTGTTCTTGATGCTCAGCTCCAAGGCCCTGATAATTATACTGCATGGGCTCTCACGATGTAGTATAATCTTCGTGCTTTCGGAGCTTGGGGTTATATTCAGGGCACTCTCAAATTCCTGTCAGCTATCTCTACTATTACTGTCACTCTGCCATCAGGTTCTTCTACATCAGATTCTCATTTGAGCATCACATCAGCACTTACTAGGGATCAGTGGGTTCACACTGACGAGCAAATAATGGCGTATATTATGAGGTCAGTCTCCTTTCTCATTTGATTCTCTTAGTCGTTCAACCTCATCCATGGAGCAATGGCTGACTCTAAATTGTATATTTGTCTAGGCTGCTGCTGCTTGGGAGTATCCACTGTACCAAGCTTTTCAAGATGCCAGGCAGGGAGACAACTCCATTCAGGATTTCTACTCGCTACTTTCAGTTTATTGGCAGGAATTGCATACCATGAAAGTTCCCATTCCATATTTCATATCTGCCTTTGCTCTCGAGTTTTAGAAGCAGAGAAATTGTCAGAATCTTTTCCACTTTGCCATGCGACTACGTCTTGAGTTTGAGACACTATGTGGCAGTACTTTTCATCGTCATCCGCTTTTCAGTCTCACTGAATCAATGGCTAAGTTTACCTCTGAGGAGACACATCTCTGGTTGTTGTCATCATCACCGGCTCCAGTTCAATCAGCCTCCTCGCCTACTGTTCTTACAGCCTAAATCATCCTTCTGTTTCTCATAGCCCCCTTGAATTATGGGCCACCGTCTTGTGGGCCAGTGAACCGAGGACAACAGACTCGTGGTCCCTCGACTCAGGCTCAAAAGGTTACATGTCGCGATTGCAAGCAACTTAGTCACATGGTTTTCACCTGTCCGAAACGAGAGAAGCTCTATGGTTCATTTGTTTCCAGGTCCTCATTTGTTGCCTCTGCACCTGCACCAGCTGGTAGACCTCAACAGGATCCCTATCATCTGATCATCTCTCACAAATTGCCTCGTATCTTGCACAGAATCTGGGTATCACTTGAGCGTCTTCAACTTCTGATTTCATTGCTATGTCTGTCACTTTTAGAGAATCTAATTCTTGGATATTTGACTCAGGTATCACTCAACATATGATTTAGATCATTCTGTTCTTACACATTGTTCCCCAATTTCTGATTCCACTTATATATACATTGTTAATGGTGCACCTTTTGCAGCTACTCAGTCTGGTAACATCACTCCCACTTCTGACCCTACTCGCTTTATCTTCTGTATTTTGCATTTCTAAACTTACCATGCAATTACTATCTGTTGGCAAACTTACTGATTGTAATTGTAATGTATTTTTCACACCCACTTCCTGTATTGTCCAAGATCACACCAGCCGAAAGATACGTAAGATCAACGGCTTGTAGCAGTTGAAGTATCTTCATCTCCCTTCGTCGCCACATCCCGCAGTGAGTTTTTCAGTCACATTTGATATGGCATTGTCGGTTGGGTTATTTATCTAGTTTAGGTTAAAAACTGTCTGATTCTGATTTGTTGGGAAATTTTCAGTTTTCTAGCTCAAATAATTGTAAAATTTATCATTTTGCAAAACAAATTGCTTGCCTTTACTTCCGGTAATCACATGACTTCAGAAATTTTTGATCTAGTTCACTTCGATATTTGAGGTCCAAAACCTATCTCATCTAATTCTGGCTACAATTATTATATTTGTCTTAATGACTATTCTCGATACACATGGGTTTATCTCATGTGAAATCAATCTGAGTTGTTACAAATCTACACTGATTTCACAAACATGATTCATACCCAATTCCATAAACGCACAAGTCTTTCAATCTGATGGAGCTAGAGAATATCTTTTTTCCTCTATGAATAATGTATTAAAATCACATGGTACTATTTCTAAGCAATCTTGTCCTCACACACATCAACAGAATGGGGTTGCTAAGCGAAACATAGACATCTACTTGAGGTAATACAATCACTGTTGCTTTCTGCGTATGTTTCCAAATGTTATTAGGCAGAAGCTGTGTTAACTGCAGTTCTACTCGTAACATCACCCCATCCTCTGTTACTGCTAATATGTCTGCATACTCTCGCCTGCATGAGCACTCCTTTGATTATTCTCTTTTTCGTACTTTTGGATGTGTTTGTTTTATTCTTCTCCCTTCTCACGTGCGGGATAAACTCTTTCAAAACTAAAAAAATGCATCTTTCTCGGGTATAGCTCTGCACATGAAGGATATCAGTGTTATAATCCTACTACCAATCGACTTCGCATTGCCCGACATGTGTCATTTTTTGAAAGTGTTCCTTACTATCATTCCTCACATCCATGATCTCTCTTTCCTAGATACCACTACATCTACCAAGTCTTTCACCCCTCCTATTCCTACTTACACACCATCTCTACCCATTTCTACCCCACCACCACATGTTTCACTTATTAATTCTTCCTCCTCATTTGTGAATGTTACTACTACTGATATTCTGTTACTTTTGACTGCTCTGACTTCCCGGGGTGATCAACTTTCTTGCTGAAATTCACCACGCGATTGTCACCCTCTTGCCCGGTATTGTGTCTTTGTTAACGCTACATATTCTCTTGAGTTTTCATCATTTGTCTTTGCCCACCATTCTCTACAAGAACCTAAGTCTTATTCTGAGGATGTAAAATCTCCAGAATAGCAACATGCAATGAATGAGAAACTAGCGGTGTTCCAGTTTACTTATACTTGGGATCTTGTTCGCTGCCGCCTGGTGCAACTCTAGTAAACTGCAAATGGGATATACAAACCAAGTCTGATGGCTCTGTTGAACGGTGTAAGGCTTATCTTGTTGCCCGGGGATTCACACTGGAGTTTGGTATTGATTATGAGGAGACTTTACCCCTTGACAAAAATGACATCTATCCACACTCTTCTTGCTCTCACTGTTGTCCGTCAATGGCTACTCTGTTAACTCTATCAGATGGATGTTACAAATGTCTTCCTGAACGATGATCTATCTGAGATTGTTTATATGCAGTCTCCTCCTAGTGTCACTGCTCCACCTGGGTATGTATGCAGACTTCGCGGGCACTTTATGGTCTAAAACAGTCGCCCTGTGCTTGGTATGAGTATTTTCGCCAATCTCTCCTCTCTGCTGGTTATACACAGAGCATGGTTGATTATGCGATGTTTCGATTCTTCACTCCCCAGTATATTGTGCTTCTCATTTTGTATGTTAATACATGATCATTATCGGGAGTGATCCTGATGTAATACGGGCGAATCGCAATCAGTGTTCTAAATATCCCCGACATAACCCCGATATTGCGTCGATATTGCGTTTACGACACCTAGCCGTAATGATTTGGCACATCCAAACCGATATAGCGTTTTTCATCCAAAATCGCCGATAAATAGGCATGGACCTGATATATCGGCCGCAATTTCGGCGATTTTGGAGTCGATTTAGCGTTTTACACCCAATTTCTAGGTTAGGTATTTGGGTAATTCGAGTGATGTGACAATGTGAAATTTTTGAAGATTCTACACTTGGGTAGTGATTATAGATTCATAGGCTTAATGTAAGTTATCGAGTTAAGTATATCTTAAACATATAAGTATGATGTTTTATATGGATTTATATAATTTATGCATATATTGTCTTATTGAGATGCGATTTAAAACAAAAAGATATGTATATTACAGTCTGATTTTGACATCCGATTTTTTAAAATATCCCCGATATATCCCCTTCTCCGATAAATTTTCCAGCTGATGTAGCCGCTGTGGCTGCCATTTAGAACACTGATCGCAATCACCTTCAAATTAAAGAATTAAAAATTAGGGTCTTGAAAGAGAAATGAAAAGAAGAATTAGGGTTTAAGATATAAGAAAATAGGAGAAGTGGATAAATTTGGGCTTCACACCCCTTACACCACGAGGATTACACCCCAATCTTAAGAACTCAAGGGCTCAAGTTTAATTTTTTTTAATCCATTCATTGTCTAGCAATAAGAAAGCACTAAGACATATTTATAAGCTCTACAAGAGTTCAGTTCTCGGATGTAACCGATATGGTACTAAAACACAATAAAAAACACTAAACTCAAAAATAAACTAAGACACAAAAGCAACTAGAAACTGGTGTGATATCCTCATCATTTCCCTTGGGGTGGGAGAAACTCGACCCTGTCGAGTGAGGGCTCTCCTCGCAAAGCATCTCAATCGGGTCATGGTGGTGGTCGAGGAATCAACACTAACGCGTCACATTGACATTAAGGTGGTGAAGGTGGAACCGACTTCCGTGACAAACATGTTGCCATCGATGGGAGCTCAAATAACATACATGAGTATAACAAGCCAACTCAACTCCACTGAAATCTAACCCATATCAAGACACCAATCTTCTGTGAAACTGTCTCCTGGAGTAAGATCTACAAGGGGTCGTACATATCAGGCGATCTCAAGAATAATGAGGTCCTCATAGTTGTCAAAGATAGTACTAGCTCCGTGGTAGGCTTTGCTAGAAGATCTACAAGGGTCTCAATAGGGAGTTCTTCAACTTCTGTGGATTGTGAGAAAATTTCTTCTTATAGTGACACCAACTCAGTAATAACTTCTGGCTCTGGTTTGGATCTTCAACAAATTTTGGCTATTGCTCTTGTTCCTCAACTTTTTTTCTCGATAAGGATTGGAGGTTTTGGATCTGTAACAACCTTTGCAACTATGCTTTTAAGAATCTTTCCTATGCGAGCTAGTATCTTCTTACATTCAGCGACTAGATTGCTGAATTGTGGTCTCTCGAGCTCGGGCTCATGCTCAATATTAGGCTCTTCACAATCTGTCTCAGATACATGAAGAAGGTGAGGAGCATACCGAGTATGAAGAAAATCCTGTAAGATAAACCAGCATCGACAGAGTCTAGAGTTGTCTGTTCATCACCAATATGCTTCTCCAACCAGCTTCATTTGGGTATAGCGACACTTATGCTCAGACGTCAGGGAGAAATAACTGAAGAAATTTTCAAAATGATTTTCTCAATTTTTATACTTATAATGGTCACTAGAATCTCAAAAATATTAAATAGCCACATACATATCCCGTTCAACTTTCTTGTTATCAACATTAGTATTTATATATATCTTCCATAAAAGAAAATTTTCATGAATAAACTTTTAGTATTTAAAGATAAGAAGTTACACAAGAATCACCACCTGCTATCTTAATGCTGTAAAATCTTTTCCCTGGCTCTAGGACTCAGTTACGGATCCAACGCTTCAAACAGGCTCGAAACGGACTCCGCACGGGCGAGAAACGACCTCTGAATTGTTGTGCGCTCATCTGTTGAGCTGAATCTGGTACACGACCGAAACTCGAACTTGGATGTGAAGGTTACTCGAACGTGAACAAAGGTCGAACTGACTCCGAATGACGCGTAGTATTGATCTTCACGAATCTGCTGTTTCGAAAATGGCTTGATTCGGGCTTGAAACGAGCTCAGAATGGTCTCCGAAAGATCTGAACTGAGCTAAACTGAGTCAGACGAGTCAACTCGCTGAGTCAGACGAGTCAACTCGCTGAGTCAGGCTGAGTTAACTCAAGTGCATCGACTCAAGTGAACGCGACCAGTTCAATGGGATTGGTCTGGCAGATCACGTTCGGATCGGGTTGGTTGAGTGAGGCCCGACCCAAACCCAATAACTCAATCCTTATCGGATTAAGTATGTTGGGTTTCGATCCATTTACCCGTCAACCCGCTGAACTCCCTTTTTCTCCCCTATTGCCTGCTGGG
Organism: Agave tequilana; assembly: GCA_038442645.1. Classification (NCBI taxonomy): domain Eukaryota; kingdom Viridiplantae; phylum Streptophyta; class Magnoliopsida; order Asparagales; family Asparagaceae; genus Agave; species Agave tequilana. The sequence continues at coordinate 133,423 of JAVJIF010013201.1, forward strand.
TTCTCACAGATGGCGGCGGTGACGAAGGCCAATCTCTCGGGCGGCGGCGGCGGTTACGACGGAGGTCCGACGATGGCAGGAGTAGGGTAGAGAACTCTGACGATCTCAAGGTGGCGTCAATGATTGGATCTTGGGCAGAGGGAGGTGGTGGAGTTTGAGGAGATGGTGGCGGTGAGGGATCTGGGGTGGTGGTGTTGTCGGTGATAAGGAGAGGAAAAGTGGCCGGATATGCTCTCTCGATGATGAAAAGTGTCCGGATCTACTCTGTCAATGATGAGAAGTGGGTAGATCTGCTCCAATAAGGCCCGCTCTGCGTCAGTGAGGGCGCTCAGCCGACGAGGCAGCTTCCGCAATGGCGGTGACGTGGTGGGATGTCATTAGCGAGGCCAAGGATGGGTTCTGAAGGGGTTTATGATGATGGAGGTTGATGATGATGCTGATGTTAATGGCGAAGATGATGTGGAAGGTGGTGTGGAGAGAACTGAAGGCGGCGGCGACGGGGTAGGTTCTGATGGAGATGATGATGATGGAGGATGTTGATGATGGAGGGTGATGATGGAGGGGAGATAGGAAAGGAAGAGATGTGGAAGATGACAAAGAGATGGTGTTGGTGGTGGCCGCTGGTTGCGTTGTGGATAAAGACGGAGATGGAGAGAACGAAGACGAAGGGGAAGATGAACAACGTAATTGGAACAATGAACTTTTTTTAGAGCATATCTGGATTTTGTTCTAGATTTAGGATTTCAGATTTAGAACTAGGGTTTGAGAGGGGGGCTAAGATTTGAAGAAAAGAGAAATTTATTGAAGGGGGATTGGGACTGAAGCTCTGATACCAAATTGATGTAATACGGGCGGATCACATTCACCTTCAAATTAAAGATTTAAAAATTAGGGTTTTGAAAGAGAAATGGAATGAGGAATTAGGGTTTAAGAAATAAGAAAATAAGAGAAGTGGATAAATTTGGGCTTCGCACTCCTTACACCACGGGTTTCACACTCCAATCTCAAGAAACTCAAGAGCTCAAGAAATATGAACTGAAAAATTTTAATGCATTCATTGTCTATCAATGAGAAAGCACTGAGGTCTATTTATAAGCTTTACAAGAGTTCAGTCCTCGGATATAACTGATGTGGTACTAAAACACAATAAAAGAAAACACTAAACTCAAAAATAAGCTAAGTCATAAAAGCAACTAGAAACTGGTGTGATTTTCTTATCAGATCCTGTCGCGATTACTTCTCTAAAGCGGCATCTGCAGTCTCAATTTGAATTGAAGAATTTAGGCTTTCTACGCTATTTTCTTGGCATTGAGATTGCCTACTCCTCTCGTGGCCATCTTCTGTCTCAACAGGAGTACATTGTTGATCTTCTTGATCGTGTTACCCTGAGTGATCCTGCTGCTTCTGTATCCTCTTTCGTTGTCACACTTGTGGAACTTCATCTTAAACTCAGACACGATGATGGTACTCTATTACCACAGCCTACACGGTACATGAGCTGGTGGGTTCTCTTATATATATCTTTCTGCTACTCGCCCGGATATTTCTCAGGCTGTTCATATCCTCAGTCGTTTGTTAGTGCTCCCACCTCAATTAACTATGCGGCATTACTTCGTGTGGTTCATTATCTCCGAAGCACCATTTCTCGATCATTTCTATACAATTCTGAATTTTCATTTTCTCTTCGGGTTTATTTTGATGCTGGGTGCGCTGATGATCCTAATACATGCCGCTCCACCACGGGCTACTGCATTTTTATGGGCTCCTCTCTCATTTCTTGGCGTAGTAAGCTCCAGGATGTTGTCTTTCGCTCGAGCATCGAGGCCGAATACCGCGCTATGGCAGATATTGCCTTAGGCTTCGATGGTTACACGATCTCTTGTGTGATATGGGTGTCTCTGTGCTTACTCTTATTCCCATGCACTGTGATAATAAGAGTTCCATTGATAATGCCTCCAATCCTGTCTTTCATGATCGAACAAAACATATTGAAGTCGATTGTCATATTACTCGCCAGGAATATGAGAAAGGCAAGATCACTTTTTCCTATGTTCAGCTAGCTGATTTATTCATCAAGACGCATACCTCTCAACAGTTTCACGATGTTCTATCCAAACTCTCGGTATTTGATCCACTGTGAGTTTGAGGGGGTGTTAACATATTAGTATATAGGCATGTGGTACATTGTATCCGGACATGTATAGTTTTCCAAACTCTCGGTATTTGATCCACTGTGAGTTTGAGGGGGTGTTAACATATTAGTATATAGGCATGTGGTACATTGTATCCGGACATGTATAGTTTGCTTATTTTTCTCTCCACACTTGTATATATTGATGAAATTGTTGGTGAATATATACATAAATTACTCTCTCCAAATTATCGTGAATGTTAACTGGTGGTCTTTGGAATGTAAAAGAGAAAAGAGTAGGCCTGATGTTTTGTTGTGACATCGTCTCTGTACAAACAGTTGAGCATGCAAGCTGAAATGTTTCAAGTCAGTTGATTGTGTTTTTCCCGCATCGAGTTTGGACGAAGCATCACAAACAAGTTTGTATCTGCATTGGTAACAGGTCAAATGGAAGAAAATTGTACCCAAAATTTTCCCATTTTTAGTGGAATTTCCCTTTATCAAAATTTGACTATAATATGCAACCATAAAAAATTATCATTACACTTAAGTACGTCTTATCGTTTGCAGGCAAAACTTGGAATTACTAAAACAAAAACAGTTATCTTTCTAGATAATCTAGTTAATGACAACAGTGGGAATTTTTTGTGCTTTTATTTTATTCTTTGAGGTAAGTTATTTTGCTTTTTGGAATTCATGAAACTTGAGTTCGTTGGCAACTAAGTGATCGGCTTTGAAAATTTTAGAGATTTAGGAGAGGAGATGCTTTGACAAGAGCAGGCAATGGAACAATTGGATGTAGGGTAGGAAGGAGAGCAAAACATTTACAAATATGATGGAGGATCTGAAGGCCATTTTTCAAAGATTTGGGTGATTTACGACAAACTATTTGGATGTTTTCTGCGGAGTAAAACTTTGTTCCAGAAAAGGGAACAAGAAGAGTTCAAACGGGATGGAGAAGGGTTTGAGAGATGGTATATGGAAAGTTTTTAAATTTGTGACAGGAAGAATAAAGTTTCTCGGAAAAATTTAGAATTGAACTGCTCTAGAGGTTTAAGAATATATATATATATATATATATATATATATATATATATATATATATATATATATATATATATATATATATTATATATATATATATATATTTGGTTAGCCTTTGAACTGCTTTCCATTTACTACTAATTTGTGAAGTATGAAAATAACATTTTATCAGATTTCTCAGATTTCTTCCGCTGATAATGATAGCAGATTGCATATCGTCGAAACAACATTAAATGATAATTGGATAAAGCAATGACACATGCACACACATTTACTCAATTTGTTTAATTTCTTGATTCATATTTGTAGGACATTTCTGCAAAATTCCAACTTTTATATCCTTGAGGTTGTTTAACTAGTGATGCTTTATCATGGCAAAAATTAGAAATTCAGTGCTTAAATATCTGAACTTTATTTTACTGGCAGCTTGTGTGGTTTTAGTACAAATTTCTTGTTTGTGGGTACGGTAATTACTAACTTTCCTTTTTTATTATTCTTTTTAAACCTACAAGAATCTCCCCCCTGAGGTCAGGCTGGCTCAGGAAAAGAAGCTGGAAGAACTGAAGAATCATCAGGAACTTCAATCTCGTTTGGCTACAGAACGAAAAATACAATTGAGAGATAAAAAGATTAAATTTTTTGGTAAGTCTTGCACTCATTTTATTGCAGCTCTTTACATTTATCATTTGTAAAGGATGCATTACATTTATCTGCATTATGCTCTTCTTATAACTCTCGTATATTGGACTGCATACTCTAAAAATAGAGAGGCGTAAGATTGAGAGAATGATAAGGCGTTTGGAGAAACAGCAACACACATCATCTGATCATACATCAGAGGAAAGAATTTCCGATCAGCTTTTCAGATTGAGAGAAGATCTTGAATATATCAGGGTAAGTTGTATGCTCAAGTTATTCACGAATTTTACTAGCGACATACAGTTTATTAAATAAAATTATTATGGATCATAAGAAAATGGAGAAGTAAACTAGCTTGATAGTGACAAAAATTTAAAATTCGTAAAACTACTTTGTTGACATGATCCATATTTTTGGTGACACACCTTTGTAATTTTGCGGATAGGTCATGAAAAAAATTCTATTATTACTCTGTTTACATAGTTGGATTAATAAAGTTGTATTTATTCTCTGCTTTATAAAGTACATTTCTCAGATGACGGCAGGTTGAACTCTGGGCAGAGGACATCTGCACTGGCATACTTGTGCCAATATTAAATACTTTAAAGATAACCAACTGCGCCTTTTATTGCAGTTCTTCCCCAAGACTGAGAAGTATGTCTCTTTGTTTGTTGGAGGAGATAGTGCAGCTATCGTTCATAAGAGAAACAAATTACGTGAACAAATTAAGGCCAACCTCGTGGCTGCTGCTGCCAGCGGAAAAGATTTAGAAGGTAGCTATTGACCCCACCATCCCCATCTCACTCCAGCACATAAAAACTATTCACTGGGAGTAAATTTATTTCTAGAAAGCTCTTCTTCTTTCCATCAGTTACCATCTTTGATTTTTCTATTGTCATCTGCATTTCATATAATTTAACACTTAAAATGTGTTTTATTTGTGGTGTAAACTGTATATTTCTGATGGATGAACAGAAACAGCAAGTGATGATGATGCCCTGGACATGAGTGATGACGATTTCTTCTTGTCCGGTAGCTCAAGTGACGAGGCAGAAGCAGACGATGAATGGACAGATAAAAGTACAAGGTATGCTGTCTTTGTTCGTGCTTCATCACTTGAGCTTTTAAACTATAATTTCCTTAGGATCAATCTATGCTCCTAAACAATTTCAGTTGTCAAGAGGTTATATATAGTTAGGCTGTCAAGATAGAGAATTTGTACAAACTTTCAACAACGATGCATTATCAAAGTCCTTGAGCATATTGTCCATCTAGTTTTATTCATGTGGGCATAGGTTTTAAATTGTTTTTTGGTAATTAATGACACTGACGCTAAAATATGGCACGAGAGGATAGGTTTTTGCATTGGTACAACTTTGTATCATTAATAAAAAATTGAATGTGCACAGATCAAATTTACATTTTATACATAAAAATCACTTGATCCTCCCGGTAAAAAACATTCTGCTGGCGTTATGCAAGCCTAATAAAAAGAAATAGTTGCATGAGAAAAAAAAAAATACAGAGTGGGACTTCCTTCTCCAAAGTGTGTGAGATCGGACATACTCTGAACCTCAGATTTTGGCTGCATATCTTCCCATGCTTTTGATCGCAGACCATGACTGTTGATGGTCTGTAGCATCATCTTTCACATGTCTTTGTTGCTCCTCTCTTCCTCTTTTATATAATCTAGCAGTATATATGGCCAGCATGCAGATATCATAACAGATCAACTTTTGATTGATTGAGATCTTTTCAGAATAAAAAAGTTACTACGAGGTCTTATTGCACCATCAATATCAGTGCATGGACACAAGATTCCATAAATATTTTCTTTACCGTCAAATATAAGCGGCGACAAATCAATAGAAATTATACAGGACACTTCCATCCTGTAGGCCACCGTGGATGCATATTCATGCGATTGTCCATGTACATCCTGCACTTGTTGTGGGTTCACATTCAGCATGAATCCCAATAAATGACTGAGAGATGTCCGAATCCAGGTCCCCAGCATTATTTTAGATGTTGGTCCATATTTAGAACTTTGTGTAACCTCTTATATATGTATATAATATCATTGTTACCTAGAATGCATATACATACATATTTAATTGCTGCTATTAGTTTTGATTTCTAAGCTTTCGCATTGAAGAGACTCTACCTCTCATATTAAATAAATGTTTGTTAATTTATTTTGAGTTAAGACATGAAGTAGGTAGCTTCCATGGAGCACATGGACTAATTGTCCAAGTGAAAATAAGATATTATAATAGATTTTCTAATAATGTGGCTTTTTTTTTTCGCTTATAGGTTACTAGTCTAATGTAAACCTCTATGTTGTTCTAATGAGCTTAATACCATATTATTTTGACCAAAATGTGTTTCTCAACTTAAGTTTCCATGGGAAGATTTAATCTTCTTTTTTATTATTATTTTTGTTAAGTTGGTAGTCTGATTAGGGGTTTGCATAATAAAATGGGGCTCGCGGAAGGTGTTTAAGATCATTAGATTGTACCTAAGCTTGCTAGGATAGATGAAAAAGGGAAACGGAAAGGCGATTTGCAAAGCTGAAAGAAAAAGCTAGAAGGGAAAGGAAAAAGACGGAAAAGCTAGAGAAGAAAGTATGATGAGGAAAATAAAAAGAAGATATTAAGAGCCTGAATTTTCTCTGAAGTACATGGTTTTTGCACAAGTGAAATTTATTTTCACAACAAAATAAAATTTTGTCTTGCAAAATGCAAATTAATGCTCATATATGATGATTATTGGAATAACTGTCTGCTGCCTGTTTTTCTGTAGGCCCTCTTTTTAGATTCTCCACAAAATCATATTGAAACAATTGAATATGAAAAAGCTAACAGCCACTAATCACAATTAAGCCTCTGCCTTGAAAATACATCATCATCCTAACAGTAAATGATTTATGACTAATACCATGGTCTGAACTGATCTAGTTAGCATATATTTCTACTTGGATGTGTTATCAAATACTAACGCATACTTTCAGCACTAAAGTTTAGCCGACTTGATGATGACCTTTCCTGATCTATGCCTTGTAGAGAACCAGCATCAAGTGCTTCTGGGAAAGCAGCATCTGGCATGTCCAGCGATGAAAAGGATCAGGTTGTTTGTTTGAAAGGGATATTAAAGTAGATTTATTTGTTGATAATTCTTCTGGACATGAGTTTCACTTGTCATCTATGCAGAGACAGATGTCAGCTCGACTTCTCATGCCACCACCTCGGGCATTGCCATCAAGCAGAAATTGTTCTATAGAAAAGATTGAGATCTCCACATCCAGCAACACATCAAATGGCAGAAGTGGCCCTTCCTCAAAAAGTCGGGGATCCTTAAATTCACGGACAAATCACAATAGCAACTTGAGTTCAAACTCTGATGTGACTTAATCCTTTGTTTACTTTTGGGTTCTTTTGGTTGATCAAGATTTGCTTTAGTGTAAGCAATAGAAAACCCAAATTAACTGAATTTTCATCTCCATAATGTATTTTGCATTCTTTAACCCTAATCATAGTAAAAAAACTCTTCAGTACTTGATTGGTGTTACCTAAAGCTCAACCCTGTAGAACTAGTGGTTGAGAAGATTATGCTGGTGCAGGTGCTACTGCTCATTGCGCAGCACTCTGACCGATCTTTTAACTAAAAACAAGACGAATTGTGCTCGGGAATGTTCTTGCCTTGATTTAGACAATCTATCCATGGAGATTCATGGGCAACAGATTTATATGTTTATCATTCCAATTACTTGGTGATGCATGTTATTTCTCTAGATTGGACATGCATATTAGTTTAAATAATAAACATAATACAATTTTGTAGGCACTATGTCATGCTAGCTAGCATCCTGCATCCATGGTGGACTATGTCATGCTTGTCGCGGGCACCCTGATGAAACATAAAATGATTCAGTAAAGAAAGATTTGAGTGTCATCCTTACACATGGGTGTCGGGATACACGGGGAAACACACAATTCTTTCAAGTTTCAAGTGTTTTTGTAATTGCTTATAATGATAAGTAGAAGTGATCTGAATTTTTGAACACAACCTAACTAGCTGAATATACATAATTGACGCTGATGATTCTTTATAGCATGTCCTAAGCTTGCCTTCATGTATTTTTTTATTGACTCATCTTTCTATCCTCGTTATGTGTTTTTTTCATTAACACATCATTCTTTTTCATGCATTTTTTTCTTCATGTATTTTCCATGTGTTTAGAAAAGGGTTGGTAATGGACCGTGCTATGTCATGCCTAGTTGAGCCCAGGCCCGACCTATGTAAAAGCACCTAGGTCCAAGCACGACTAAGAGTACTTTATGGGTCTAGGCCTGTAAGCCCATATACCAGTCCACTGATACTTGGCCGGCCTACATTCATGCTTGAATTGTGTCGGCCTATTCATTCCGGAATTGGGCCTCATATTTTGTCCCTATTTTGTACCTACTTATGCTTATTTCACACATTTTGTGTCTAATAATTTCTAAAAAGTCAAATTTATCATATAAATTCATACATGAAAACCACTACGATAAAAATCTAAGCTACTTGAAGATATCGAATTGAGACATTTGTTAAATTAGCATTAGATCAATGGATGAGATGAGTTTGATGAGAATATTAGTTATGAGATCTGATTTCAAAAGGGCTGAGATCGATTTGATATAACTAAGATAAGAGCTGAGAATAGTACTATTAATCGGGTCAGCCCATCGTGCCGCCCCTGGAAGGTCCATTCGTGCCTTCACTAGGCTGTGCCGGGTTGAGGCAAGCCCAGACACAACACGGAATTAACTGGGCTGTAAATTTTACGGTCCAGGAACGACCCAAAGTCTTATTTCTCCATGTACCGAAACTTTTTGTCCTGGCCACCCTAGTTTAGTGGGGAAAAAACACTTGAAAAATTCATTAAGATAAGCTAGGGGGAACTCTAACACAAGCTTACATTGTATCTAATAAATAAACGAAGGAACAAGTAAACAACTTGTAGAAAATGAGCAGCTTGAAGCATGAAAATAAATTGAACCGTGGTTAATATATCTAACAGGTAGATTTATTGTAGTTTATCCAAACTAACCATGCTTGAGAGAAGGTCAAAGTGCATCAAAGTGATAACTTCTGTAATGCATACATTCTCATACATATCTATAGATCCTATACTTGTTTACTAAGATAATACATATTTAATTATTTATACATGCCTATACCGACATGCATCCTTGTAGAGTGCCAATCATAGCTTGGCATGATAATTGGCATACAACACTAGGTGATGTGTTTGAGTACTTCCCTGTGCCTTGGATCTATCCGTAAATTTTCCTTTAAACTCGATGCAGCTAATTGCAAGATATTTGTACCTAGAGAATATGTTCCTTAGACCACATTAATCAGTGCTGAACTGCTGATCATTAACTTGAAACAGGTAATCATGCTATTTCATAGTAAGAATCTCGTCCCATTACTGGAAGTTTGTCGCCACTTGTAGACAGCAGAATCTCATACCAAACTACGTGTAGGATCAACCTAATGGAGGTTTCACATTATTTCTGCCGTCTACAAGACTACAACAGGGTCAGAGTTTCAGGGTCAGCTATATGGATATTTTTCTTCCATTCAACTCAATTTAGATGTACCTTTAGTCCTCATTGTTCCATTAACTTCATCCAAACCCTTCTTGTGCAATTATTGGCCTCCATTGCACATTGTCCAAACCATCTCAATTGATTCTCCTATACTTTTTCCTTATTGGGAGCAAGTTGAATTTCTTGTTAGGCATGCTCATTCCTTGTCCTATCTCTTAAAACATTGCCATTCAACATCAATCTCAGATTCTCAGCACTCTCATCTTTGCTGCAATCATTTTTTCTGGACATGTTGTTTCTTGAGCATCGAACATTCTTACCCAAAAAACTCATTAAGCATTGCTGGTCTTATAGTTGTCCGTCCAATAGAATTGCCCCGTTAATTTCAGAAATACACTATTTATTGACTGTACACCATAAATATATATGGAGAATAATTGTGCGCTTTGAAATTTCACACCCCATTCATCACATTGGTTGCAAAATGGATGGTGACTTGGGCTATATGGTTTGGAATTTGTAAATGCGTGTGATCTTCAATTATTAATACACCTTTGGCACATAGACTAACATGTTTCACCCAATGGATGATCCACAATGTTCAATGTTCATCTTGACCTACTCACCATAAAATAGGAAAAATGTACATAGAATAGAAGGGATGCTATGTATTTTGAAAGTTTCCAACCATTCATTCATCTGATGGTTGCAAATGAACAATTTTTTTGTTAATAGAAAAGCATATGATTCTTAAGCCCAGTAGATCTCCTGCTGTGTGGGGACCAAGACACATGTGGAGCATCTAGTGTATTTTGGTAATTGGGAATTTTACTGAGCACTATTTTGGTAAATTAGTGCACATGTAAATAGAAGCTTGTGAGGTTTAGTCAAAGTTCCGAGTCAATGAAGTCATTATCCTTTACATCTCCAAGTGTGATATTTTAGGCCTTCTATAAATCAATATTATTAGCACAATTTGATAAAACACATTAAAAGCATATGAGGTTAGTTAAGTTAAAAGTTAACTATCATTCAATTGCTAAGTGAGTAAAGTTTTCATCACTTAGTCTATGCAGACACGGACAGGCCAACACCTAGATGACATGACACATGTCAAATTCTTAAAGGTACACAAAAAAAGTTTTATTTTCTCATATGCGTGTCTGAACACGTATCCAACATAATACAACATTACTTCTAGTGCTGCATAGCTTAGGATTAATCATTTATCACAATAGTAAGATTTAAGAGGATGTTAACCAGATGCGCAAAGTGGAGAAATACTTCTGGATTACTCAGTTATTACAAAATATGCTTGACATTGAAGGGAACAACTTTATAGCAGCCATCATTATGGATCAAAGTGCTTGGCAATTAAAAGATAAGGGAAATAAGTACAGCTGAAATAAGAATGTTGAAACTGATGTGCGGCATTATTCTAAAAGCTATTGCAGGAAATGAATGCATTTATGAAAAGTTAGATGTAGCTTCTATTTAAGATGAGATGAGGTAAATCATTTGAGATGGTCGACATGTGAAACGTGGACAATGAATGTGTTAACAGATGAATAACCGTGGGAAGGGGGGCAGAATGCGTGACTAAAACTTGAGCTAGGGTAAAAGTAATAATAAAATGGAGGCGTTATGCAAAACCTCCTTTTATTTTTACTATTAAGTTTACCTCTTCATCAACTTTCAATTCACGTTTAGTGGCTTTTCCTCCTTTCGTATCTCTTCACCACTTAGCCCTCTGTCCATATCTCCTTTCCATATCTCGTCATGATTTATCTGGAGAATCATGATTGTT